>JAWRVZ010001426.1:0-26664 GCA_037043235.1 Rhodeus uyekii
TTGACCACAAAACAGTTGCTCCCTTAAAGTCCAGTACTTGAGGGCCAGCATTACTGTGAGAGGGGATTGTCAACATTCGTGTATAAGTGGGTAAACTGTCAGAGCTTTAAAACCTCCAACTTGACCATATAAAAAGTGCTAAATTAAAGTCCAAACATGAGGGCTAGAATTACTGGAGGGGGGTTTGTCAACATTCGAATCCACTTGCCAGAGCTTTTAAGACTCCAAATTGACCACAAAACAGTAATCCCTTAAAGTCCAAACATGAGGGCCAGCATTACTGGAGAGGGGATTGTCAACATTCGAATCCACTTGCCAGAGCTTTGAAGACTCCAAATTGACCACTAAAAAAGTGCTAAATTAAAGTCCAAACATGAGGGCTAGCATTACTGGAGGCAGGTTTGTCAAGATTCGTTTATCAGAGGGTACACTTGCCAGAGCTTTTAAGACTCCAACTTGACCACATAAAAAGTGCTACATTAAAGACCAAACATGAGGGCCATCATTACTGGAGGGGGCTTGTCAACGTTCGTATCCACTTGATGTTTAAAGACTCCAACTTGACCCCACGGCCAAAGGATAAGCTTGTCAGAAGTGGGATTTGAACCCACGCCTCCAGAGGAGACTGCGACCTGAACGCAGCGCCTTAGACCGCTCGGCCATCCTGACACGAAAGCTTGGTACACGCTTCACCGATCGCCCGACTCACAGCATGAGGGCCAGCATTACCAGAGAGGGGTTTGTCAACATTCGTGTATTGTGGGTACAATTGCCAGAGCTTTAAAGACTCGAACTTGACCACAAAACAGTGCTCCCTTAAAATCCAGACTTGAGGGCCAGCATTACTGGAGAGGGGATTGTCAACATTCGTGTATAAGTGGGTAAACTGTCAGAGCTTTAAAACCTCCAACTTGACCACATAAAAAGTGCTAAATTAAAGTCCAAACATGAGGGCTAGAATTACTGGAGGGGGGTTTGTCAACATTCGAATCCACTTGCCAGAGCTTTTAAGACTCCAAATTGACCACAAAACAGTAATCCCTTAAAGTCCAAACATGAGGGCCAGCATTACTGGAGAGGGGATTGTCAACATTCGAATCCACTTGCCAGAGCTTTGAAGACTCCAAATTGACCACTAAAAAAGTGCTAAATTATAGTCCAAACATGAGGGCTAGCATTACTGGAGGCGGGTTTGTCAAGAATCGTTTATCAGAGGGCACACTTGCCAGAGCTTTTAAGACTCCAACTTGACCACATAAAAAGTGCTACATTAAAGACCAAACATGAGGGCCATCATTACTGGAGGGGGCTTGTCAACGTTCGTATCCACTTGATCTTTAAAGACTCCAACTTGACCCCACAGCCAAAGGATAAGCTTGTCAGAAGTGGGATTTGAACCCACGCCTCCAGAGGAGACTGCGACCTGAACGCTGCGCCTTAGACCGCTCGGCCATCCTGACACGAAAGCTTGGTACACGCTTCACCGATCGCCCGACTCACAGCATGAGGGCCAGCATTACCAGAGAGGGGTTTGTCAACATTCGTGTATTGTGGGTACAATTGCCAGAGCTTTAAAGACTCGAACTTGACCACAAAACAGTGCTCCCTTAAAGTCCAGACTTGAGGGCCAGCATTACTGGAGAGGGGATTGTCAACATTCGTGTATAAGTGGGTAAACTGTCAGAGCTTTAAAACCTCCAACTTGACCACATAAAAAGTGCTAAATTAAAGTCCAAACATGAGGGATAGCATTACTGGAGGGGGCTTGTCAACGTTCGTATCCACTTGATCTTTAAAGACTCCAACTTGACCCCACAGCCAAAGGATAAGCTTGTCAGAAGTGGGATTTGAACCCACGCCTCCAGAGGAGACTGCGACCTGAACGCAGCGCCTTAGACCGCTCGGCCATCCTGACACAAAAGCTTGGTACACGCTTCACCGATCGCCCGACTCACAGCATGAGGGCCAGCATTACCAGAGAGGGGTTTGTCAACATTCGTGTATTGTGGGTACAATTGCCAGAGCTTTAAAGACTCGAACTTGACCACAAAACAGTGCTCCCTTAAAGTCCAGACTTGAGGGCCAGCATTACTGGAGAGGGGATTGTCAACATTCGTGTATAAGTGGGTAAACTGTCAGAGCTTTAAAACCTCCAACTTGACCATATAAAAAGTGCTAAATTAAAGTCCAAACATGAGGGCTAGAATTACTGGAGGGGGGTTTGTCAACATTCGAATCCACTTGCCAGAGCTTTTAAGACTCCAAATTGACCACAAAACAGTAATCCCTTAAAGTCCAAACATGAGGGCCAGCATTACTGGAGAGGGGATTGTCAACATTCGAATCCACTTGCCAGAGCTTTGAAGACTCCAAATTGACCACTAAAAAAGTGCTAAATTAAAGTCCAAACATGAGGGCTAGCATTACTGGAGGCGGGTTTGTCAAGATTCGTTTATCAGAGGGTACACTTGCCAGAGCTTTTAAGACTCCAACTTGACCACATAAAAAGTGCTACATTAAAGACCAAACATGAGGGCCATCATTACTGGAGGGGGCTTGTCAACGTTCGTATCCACTTGATGTTTAAAGACTCCAACTTGACCCCACGGCCAAAGGATAAGCTTGTCAGAAGTGGGATTTGAACCCACGCCTCCAGAGGAGACTGCGACCTGAACGCAGCGCCTTAGACCGCTCGGCCATCCTGACACGAAAGCTTGGTACACGCTTCACCGATCGCCCGACTCACAGCATGAGGGCCAGCATTACCAGAGAGGGGTTTGTCAACATTCGTGTATTGTGGGTACAATTGCCAGAGCTTTAAAGACTCGAACTTGACCACAAAACAGTGCTCCCTTAAAGTCCAGACTTGAGGGCCAGCATTACTGGAGAGGGGATTGTCAACATTCGTGTATAAGTGGGTAAACTGTCAGAGCTTTAAAACCTCCAACTTGACCACATAAAAAGTGCTAAATTAAAGTCCAAACATGAGGGCTAGAATTACTGGAGGGGGGTTTGTCAACATTCGAATCCACTTGCCAGAGCTTTTAAGACTCCAAATTGACCACAAAACAGTAATCCCTTAAAGTCCAAACATGAGGGCCAGCATTACTGGAGAGGGGATTGTCAACATTCGAATCCACTTGCCAGAGCTTTGAAGACTCCAAATTGACCACTAAAAAAGTGCTAAATTATAGTCCAAACATGAGGGCTAGCATTACTGGAGGCGGGTTTGTCAAGAATCGTTTATCAGAGGGCATACTTGCCAGAGCTTTTAAGACTCCAACTTGACCACATAAAAAGTGCTACATTAAAGACCAAACATGAGGGCCATCATTACTGGAGGGGGCTTGTCAACGTTCGTATCCACTTGATCTTTAAAGACTCCAACTTGACCCCACAGCCAAAGGATAAGCTTGTCAGAAGTGGGATTTGAACCCACGCCTCCAGAGGAGACTGCGACCTGAACGCTGCGCCTTAGACCGCTCGGCCATCCTGACACGAAAGCTTGGTACACGCTTCACCGATCGCCCGACTCACAGCATGAGGGCCAGCATTACCAGAGAGGGGTTTGTCAACATTCGTGTATTGTGGGTACAATTGCCAGAGCTTTAAAGACTCGAACTTGACCACAAAACAGTGCTCCCTTAAAGTCCAGACTTGAGGGCCAGCATTACTGGAGAGCGGATTGTCAACATTCGTGTATAAGTGGGTAAACTGTCAGAGCTTTAAAACCTCCAACTTGACCACATAAAAAGTGCTAAATTAAAGTCCAAACATGAGGGATAGCATTACTGGAGGGGGGTTTGTCAACATTCGTGTATCAGAGGGTACACTTGCCAGAGCTTTTAAGACTCCAACTTGACCACATAAAAAGTGCTAAATTAAAGTCCAAACATGAGGGCTAGAATTACTGGAGGGGGGTTTGTCAACATTCGAATCCACTTGCCAGAGCTTTTAAGACTCCAAATTGACCACAAAACAGTAATCCCTTAAAGTCCAAACATGAGGGCCAGCATTACTGGAGAGGGGATTGTCAACATTCGAATCCACTTGCCAGAGCTTTGAAGACTCCAAATTGACCACTAAAAAAGTGCTAAATTAAAGTCCAAACATGAGGGCTAGCATTACTGGAGGCGGGTTTGTCAAAATTCGTTTATCAGAGGGCACACTTGCCAGAGCTTTTAAGACTCCAACTTGACCACATAAAAAGTGCTACATTAAAGACCAAACATGAGGGCCATCATTACTGGAGGGGGCTTGTCAACGTTCGTATCCACTTGATCTTTAAAGACTCCAACTTGACCCCACAGCCAAAGGATAAGCTTGTCAGAAGTGGGATTTGAACCCACGCCTCCAGAGGAGACTGCGACCTGAACGCAGCGCCTTAGACCGCTCGGCCATCCTGACACGAAAGCTTAGTACACGCTTCACCGATCGCCCGACTCACAGCATGAGGGCCAGCATTACCAGAGAGGGGTTTGTCAACATTCGTGTATTGTGGGTACAATTGCCAGAGCTTTAAAGACTCGAACTTGACCACAAAACAGTGCTCCCTTAAAGTCCAGACTTGAGGGCCAGCATTACTGGAGAGGGGATTGTCAACATTCGTGTATAAGTGGGTAAACTGTCAGAGCTTTAAAACCTCCAACTTGACCACATAAAAAGTGCTAAATTAAAGTCCAAACATGAGGGATAGCATTACTGGAGGGGGGTTTGTCAACATTCGTGTATCAGAGGGTACACTTGCCAGAGCTTTTAAGACTCCAACTTGACCACATAAAAAGTGCTAAATTAAAGTCCAAACATGAGGGCTAGAATTACTGGAGGGGGGTTTGTCAACATTCGAATCCACTTGCCAGAGCTTTTAAGACTCCAAATTGACCACAAAACAGTAATCCCTTAAAGTCCAAACATGAGGGCCAGCATTACTGGAGAGGGGATTGTCAACATTCGAATCCACTTGCCAGAGCTTTGAAGACTCCAAATTGACCACTAAAAAAGTGCTAAATTAAAGTCCAAACATGAGGGCTAGCATTACTGGAGGCGGGTTTGTCAAAATTCGTTTATCAGAGGGCACACTTGCCAGAGCTTTTAAGACTCCAACTTGACCACATAAAAAGTGCTACATTAAAGACCAAACATGAGGGCCATCATTACTGGAGGGGGCTTGTCAACGTTCGTATCCACTTGATCTTTAAAGACTCCAACTTGACCCCACAGCCAAAGGATAAGCTTGTCAGAAGTGGGATTTGAACCCACGCCTCCAGAGGAGACTGCGACCTGAACGCAGCGCCTTAGACCGCTCGGCCATCCTGACACGAAAGCTTAGTACACGCTTCACCGATCGCCCGACTCACAGCATGAGGGCCAGCATTACCAGAGAGGGGTTTGTCAACATTCGTGTATTGTGGGTACAATTGCCAGAGCTTTAAAGACTCGAACTTGACCACAAAACAGTGCTCCCTTAAAGTCCAGACTTGAGGGCCAGCATTACTGGAGAGGGGATTGTCAACATTCGTGTATAAGTGGGTAAACTGTCAGAGCTTTAAAACCTCCAACTTGACCACATAAAAAGTGCTAAATTAAAGTCCAAACATGAGGGATAGCATTACTGGAGGGGGGTTTGTCAACATTCGTGTATCAGAGGGTACACTTGCCAGAGCTTTTAAGACTCCAACTTGACCACATAAAAAGTGCTAAATTAAAGTCCAAACATGAGGGCTAGAATTACTGGAGGGGGGTTTGTCAACATTCGAATCCACTTGCCAGAGCTTTTAAGACTCCAAATTGACCACAAAACAGTAATCCCTTAAAGTCCAAACATGAGGGCCAGCATTACTGGAGAGGGGATTGTCAACATTCGAATCCACTTGCCAGAGCTTTGAAGACTCCAAATTGACCACTAAAAAAGTGCTAAATTAAAGTTAAAACATGAGGGCTAGCATTACTGGAGGCGGGTTTGTCAAGATTCGTTTATCAGAGGGCACACTTGCCAGAGCTTTTAAGACTCCAACTTGACCACATAAAAAGTGCTACATTAAAGACCAAACATGAGGGCCATCATTACTGGAGGGGGCTTGTCAACGTTCGTATCCACTTGATCTTTAAAGACTCCAACTTGACCCCACGGCCAAAGGATAAGCTTGTCAGAAGTGGGATTTGAACCCACGCCTCCAGAGGAGACTGCGACCTGAATGCAGCGCCTTAGACCGCTCGGCCATCCTGACACAAAAGCTTGGTACACGCTTCACCGATCGCCCGACTCACAGCATGAGGGCCAGCATTACCAGAGAGGGGTTTGTCAACATTCGTGTATTGTGGGTACAATTGCCAGAGCTTTAAAGACTCGAACTTGACCACAAAACAGTGCTCCCTTAAAGTCCAGACTTGAGGGCCAGCATTACTGGAGAGGGGATTGTCAACATTCGTGTATAAGTGGGTAAACTGTCAGAGCTTTAAAACCTCCAACTTGACCATATAAAAAGTGCTAAATTAAAGTCCAAACATGAGGGCTAGAATTACTGGAGGGGGGTTTGTCAACATTCGAATCCACTTGCCAGAGCTTTTAAGACTCCAAATTGACCACAAAACAGTAATCCCTTAAAGTCCAAACATGAGGGCCAGCATTACTGGAGAGGGGATTGTCAACATTCGAATCCACTTGCCAGAGCTTTGAAGACTCCAAATTGACCACTAAAAAAGTGCTAAATTAAAGTCCAAACATGAGGGCTAGCATTACTGGAGGCGGGTTTGTCAAGATTCGTTTATCAGAGGGTACACTTGCCAGAGCTTTTAAGACTCCAACTTGACCACATAAAAAGTGCTACATTAAAGACCAAACATGAGGGCCATCATTACTGGAGGGGGCTTGTCAACGTTCGTATCCACTTGATGTTTAAAGACTCCAACTTGACCCCACGGCCAAAGGATAAGCTTGTCAGAAGTGGGATTTGAACCCACGCCTCCAGAGGAGACTGCGACCTGAACGCAGCGCCTTAGACCGCTCGGCCATCCTGACACGAAAGCTTGGTACACGCTTCACCGATCGCCCGACTCACAGCATGAGGGCCAGCATTACCAGAGAGGGGTTTGTCAACATTCGTGTATTGTGGGTACAATTGCCAGAGCTTTAAAGACTCGAACTTGACCACAAAACAGTGCTCCCTTAAAGTCCAGACTTGAGGGCCAGCATTACTGGAGAGGGGATTGTCAACATTCGTGTATAAGTGGGTAAACTGTCAGAGCTTTAAAACCTCCAACTTGACCACATAAAAAGTGCTAAATTAAAGTCCAAACATGAGGGCTAGAATTACTGGAGGGGGGTTTGTCAACATTCGAATCCACTTGCCAGAGCTTTTAAGACTCCAAATTGACCACAAAACAGTAATCCCTTAAAGTCCAAACATGAGGGCCAGCATTACTGGAGAGGGGATTGTCAACATTCGAATCCACTTGCCAGAGCTTTGAAGACTCCAAATTGACCACTAAAAAAGTGCTAAATTAAAGTCCAAACATGAGGGCTAGCATTACTGGAGGCGGGTTTGTCAAGAATCGTTTATCAGAGGGCACACTTGCCAGAGCTTTTAAGACTCCAACTTGACCACATAAAAAGTGCTACATTAAAGACCAAACATGAGGGCCATCATTACTGGAGGGGGCTTGTCAACGTTCGTATCCACTTGATCTTTAAAGACTCCAACTTGACCCCACAGCCAAAGGATAAGCTTGTCAGAAGTGGGATTTGAACCCACGCCTCCAGAGGAGACTGCGACCTGAACGCTGCGCCTTAGACCGCTCGGCCATCCTGACACGAAAGCTTGGTACACGCTTCACCGATCGCCCGACTCACAGCATGAGGGCCAGCATTACCAGAGAGGGGTTTGTCAACATTCGTGTATTGTGGGTACAATTGCCAGAGCTTTAAAGACTCGAACTTGACCACAAAACAGTGCTCCCTTAAAGTCCAGACTTGAGGGCCAGCATTACTGGAGAGGGGATTGTCAACATTCGTGTATAAGTGGGTAAACTGTCAGAGCTTTAAAACCTCCAACTTGACCACATAAAAGTGCTAAATTAAAGTCCAAACATGAGGGATAGCATTACTGGAGGGGGGTTTGTCAACATTCGAATCCACTTGCCAGAGCTTTGAAGACTCCAAATTGACCACTAAAAAAGTGCTAAATTAAAGTCCAAACATGAGGGCTAGCATTACTGGAGGCGGGTTTGTCAACATTCGAATCCACTTGCCAGAGCTTTGAAGACTCCAAATTGACCACTAAAAAAGTGCTAAATTAAAGTCCAAACATGAGGGCTAGCATTACTGGAGGCGGGTTTGTCAAGATTCGTTTATCAGAGGGTACACTTGCCAGAGCTTTTAAGACTCCAACTTGACCACATAAAAAGTGCTACATTAAAGACCAAACATGAGGGCCATCATTACTGGAGGGGGCTTGTCAACGTTCGTATCCACTTGATCTTTAAAGACTCCAACTTGACCCCACGGCCAAAGGATAAGCTTGTCAGAAGAGGGATTTGAACCCACGCCTTCAGAGGAGACTGCGACCTGAACGCAGCGCCTTAGACCGCTCGGCCATCCTGACACGAATGCTTGGTACACGCTTCACCAATCGCCCGACTCACAGCATGAGGGCCAGCATTACCAGAGAGGGGTTTGTCAACATTCGTGTATTGTGGGTACAATTGCCAGAGCTTTAAAGACTCGAACTTGACCACAAAACAGTGCTCCCTTAAAGTCCAGACTTGAGGGCCAGCATTACTGGAGAGGGGATTGTCAACATTCGTGTATAAGTGGGTAAACTGTCAGAGCTTTAAAACCTCCAACTTGACCATATAAAAAGTGCTAAATTAAAGTCCAAACATGAGGGCTAGAATTACTGGAGGGGGGTTTGTCAACATTCGAATCCACTTGCCAGAGCTTTTAAGACTCCAAATTGACCACAAAACAGTAATCCCTTAAAGTCCAAACATGAGGGCCAGCATTACTGGAGAGGGGATTGTCAACATTCGAATCCACTTGCCAGAGCTTTGAAGACTCCAAATTGACCACTAAAAAAGTGCTAAATTAAAGTCCAAACATGAGGGCTAGCATTACTGGAGGCGGGTTTGTCAAGATTCGTTTATCAGAGGGTACACTTGCCAGAGCTTTTAAGACTCCAACTTGACCACAAAACAGTGCTCCCTTAAAGTCCAGACTTGAGGGCCAGCATTACTGGAGAGGGGATTGTCAACATTCGTGTATAAGTGGGTAAACTGTCAGAGCTTTAAAACCTCCAACTTGACCACATAAAAAGTGCTAAATTAAAGTCCAAACATGAGGGCTAGAATTACTGGAGGGGGGTTTGTCAACATTCGAATCCACTTGCCAGAGCTTTTAAGACTCCAAATTGACCACAAAACAGTAATCCCTTAAAGTCCAAACATGAGGGCCAGCATTACTGGAGAGGGGATTGTCAACATTCGAATCCACTTGCCAGAGCTTTGAAGACTCCAAATTGACCACTAAAAAAGTGCTAAATTAAAGTCCAAACATGAGGGCTAGCATTACTGGAGGCGGGTTTGTCAAGAATCGTTTATCAGAGGGCACACTTGCCAGAGCTTTTAAGACTCCAACTTGACCACATAAAAAGTGCTACATTAAAGACCAAACATGAGGGCCATCATTACTGGAGGGGGCTTGTCAACGTTCGTATCCACTTGATCTTTAAAGACTCCAACTTGACCCCACAGCCAAAGGATAAGCTTGTCAGAAGTGGGATTTGAACCCACGCCTCCAGAGGAGACTGCGACCTGAACGCTGCGCCTTAGACCGCTCGGCCATCCTGACACGAAAGCTTGGTACACGCTTCACCGATCGCCCGACTCACAGCATGAGGGCCAGCATTACCAGAGAGGGGTTTGTCAACATTCGTGTATTGTGGGTACAATTGCCAGAGCTTTAAAGACTCGAACTTGACCACAAAACAGTGCTCCCTTAAAGTCCAGACTTGAGGGCCAGCATTACTGGAGAGGGGATTGTCAACATTCGTGTATAAGTGGGTAAACTGTCAGAGCTTTAAAACCTCCAACTTGACCACATAAAATGTGCTAAATTAAAGTCCAAACATGAGGGATAGCATTACTGGAGGGGGGTTTGTCAACATTCGTGTATCAGAGGGTACACTTGCCAGAGCTTTTAAGACTCCAACTTGACCACATAAAAAGTGCTAAATTAAAGTCCAAACATGAGGGCTAGAATTACTGGAGGGGGGTTTGTCAACATTCGAATCCACTTGCCAGAGCTTTTAAGACTCCAAATTGACCACAAAACAGTAATCCCTTAAAGTCCAAACATGAGGGCCAGCATTACTGGAGAGGGGATTGTCAACATTCGAATCCACTTGCCAGAGCTTTGAAGACTCCAAATTGACCACTAAAAAAGTGCTAAATTAAAGTCCAAACATGAGGGCTAGCATTACTGGAGGCGGGTTTGTCAAGATTCGTTTATCAGAGGGCACACTTGCCAGAGCTTTTAAGACTCCAACTTGACCACATAAAAAGTGCTACATTAAGTTCAAGTTCAAGTTTTATTTCAAGTTCAAGTTTTATTTGTCACATACAAATCATACACAGTACAACATGTAGTGAAATGCTTTGACGCCTGACCAAGAGTTCGTTTTAAGGGAGGGGAAGGGAGAGCGATGGAGAGATTGTACAGAGGGAGGGAGAAATGTACAGGTTGCAGGATAATCAGTGTATACATAGTGTCGTAGATACAATATACAATTATGTACATTTATGTACAGTGTTTATAAATAGTGGAAGAATGTATATAAATAAATGCAGTATGTTCAATAAGTACTACGGGTGTGTGTAGTATATGGATGTACATTAACTATGTGCAAACGTGTATATACATTCTATATACATCAGTATATATGTATATATATATATATATGTGCAAAAAAGAAATAAAGTGCATGAGTGTGAAGGTGCAAAAGTGCATGACTGTGCACCATGGAAAAGAAGAGAAATAGAAATGATGAGTCCAATTGTATGTGTGTGTGTATTTGTGTTATCCCGGAAAGTTCTGGTTGAGGGTCCGTATAGCTTGTGGAAAGAAGCTCCTCCTCATTCTCTCTGTGTTCGCCCTCAGGGAGCGAAAACGCTTCCCTGACCGTAGCAGAGAGAACAGACCATTATTGGGGTGGGTGATGTCTTTCCTGATCTTCCTGGCCCTGTTCAAGCAGCGTTTGCTGTAGATGGAGTGCAGGTCAGGAAGTTCAGTGCGGATGGAGCGCTCAGCTGACCGTACCACCCTCTGCAGAGCTCGTCTGTCTTGCTGAGTGCTGTTCCCAAACCAGGCTGTGATGCTGCCTGTCAGGATGCTCTCAACGGTGCAGGTGTAGAAGGTCCTGAGCACCTGAGAGGGCAGTTTAAAGTCCTTTAGGCGTCTGAGGTGGAAAAGACGCTGCCGGGCCTTCATGACTGTGTGGTGGATGTGACGTGACCACGACAAATCCTGGGCGATGTGAACACCAAGATACCGGAAACTGTCAACTCTCTCCACTGGGGTCCCGTTGATCGTGATGGGTTGGTAGTTCCTCCTCTCCTGCTTTGTACTGAAGTCCACTATCATCTCCTTTGTCTTGCTGACGTTCAGGAGGAGATTATTTTCCTGGCACCACAGCTCCAGGAGTTTGGTCTCCTTAAGGTAGGCCGTCTCGTCGTTGTTTGAGATCAGGCCCACCACAACCGTGTCGTCAGCAAACTTGACAATGGTGGTGGAGTTGGAAGTGGCCAAGCAGTCATGTGTGTACAGTGAGTACAGTAGGGGACTCAGAACGCAACCTTGGGGGGCTCCAGTGCTGAGAGTGAGGGTAGATGAGACATGTTTGCCCATCCGTACTGCTTGTGGTCTGTCCGTGAGGAAATCGGAGATCCAGCGACAAAGCGATGTGCTGAGTCCCAGGATCTCCATCTTGGAGGTGAGTATGGAGGGAATTATTGTGTTGAAAGCTGAACTGTAGTCCACAAACAACAACCTAACATAATTCCCTTTGCGGTTGTCCAGATGGTCCAGAGCCGTGTGGTGGAGATATGCGATCGCATCCTCAGTGGAGCGGTTAGGGCGATACGCAAACTGTAGCGGGTCCATTTTGTCCGGTAGTGAAGATGTGATGAAGTCTCGTACTAGTCTTTCGAAGCACTTCATCACGGTGGAGGTTAGGGCTACTGGACGGTAGTCATTAAGACAGGCAGGCTGGGGTTTCTTTGGGACAGGAACAATGATGGACTTCTTGAAGCATGATGGGATAACAGACATCTCCAATGAGAGGTTGAAAATCTCAGTAAATACCGGGGCCAGCTGGTCAGCGCAGGTTCTCAGGATCTGACCTGTGATGCCGTCCGGCCCTGCAGCTTTCCTGATATTTACATTCTTGAAGGCTGTTCTCACGTCATGCTCAGAGATAATGAACGCGACGTCTGCATCAGCACTCTCCATTGTCATGCAGCCGACGGCACTGTTAGAGCCATCAGCGCCGATAGCACTGTTGACACCTTCAGCGCCGCTAACTGCAGCCTCGAAGCGAGCATAAAAGGTGTTTAGCTCGTGTGCTAATGAAGCGTCAGCGTTCATTTTCCGTGATGGTGGCATTTTATAGTCCGTCATTGTTCTAAGTCCCTGCCATGTGCTTCTTGAGCTCTGATGGAAGAGAGACTCAAGTTTAGCACTATAACGACGCTTTGCCCCTTTCACGGCTTTGCGAACGTTGTAGGCGGCAGCTTTGTAATCCTGCATGTTACCGGTGGCAAGTCCCACGTTATAGGCGGCAGAGCGAGATTTTAGAGCCTCGCGGATGGTTTTATCCACCCACGGTTTCTGGTTGGGAAAAGTCCTGATAACAGTTTTCTCTACTGTATCATCCACAATTTTCCCAATGAATCCCAGAACTACCTCTGTAAACTCGCTGATGTCATCCGAGCTGTGCCTAAACATGTCCCAGTCTGCATCCCCCAGAGCGTCCTGAAGCACGCCCGCCGTTTGGTCCGTCCATCGCGCGGCCTCTCTCTGTACAGGCGCTTCCTGTTTCAGCCTCTGTTTGTATTTTGGCATCAGGAAGATGGCCGCGTGATCAGACTTTCCGAACGCTGGGCGCGATTGCGCTTTGTAACTGTCTTTGATGAGTGTGTAGCAGTGATCTAGTGTCCTTTCGCCTCTGGTGGGGCACGTGATATGTTGGTGGAAGTTCGGCGCTGCCCGTTTAAGATTCGCGCTGTTAAAATCCCCCACAACAATAAGCACAGCGTCCCGGTGTTGTGTTTGGTAGAGGGTGAGTTCCTCGTGCAGATCACACAAAGCGCTGTCTGTGTCCGCCTGTGGTGGAATGTAAACAGCGCTGATTATGACCGAGCTGAATTCCCGAGGAAGATAAAAGGGTCGACACTTTAAAGTCAGTAGTTCCAGATTCGGTGTGCACGAGCGTGAAAGTGGTAAAATACTAGTGCTGCTGCACCAGGATTTATTTACCAACAGACACACACCCCCTCCTCTTATTTTTCCCGACTCTATGGTTCTGTCCATGCGGTGAACCGAGAAGAACTCGGCCGGCTGGATGGCGTGGTCCGGTACCGCTGGGTTCAGCCACGTTTCGGTGAAACAAAGGAGGTTGCAGTCCCGAATATCACGCTGGAACTTGACCCTGGCCCTGAGGTCGTCAAGCTTGTTTTCCAGAGACTGGACATTGGCGAGCAGGATGCTAGGTAGGGGAGCGCGGTGTGCGCGAGCCCTTAGCCTGTTCCTGACACCGGCTCGTTTTCCTCGAGGCCGCTTGTTGCGTCTCCCGTTGTTCCTCAGGATTCCGCTCGGCACGCTTGGATCCAGCGTTAACAACGGCGTTTGGTAAGTAGTTTTTTTAATCGACATAAGAGTCGCTCTGCTGTACTTAATGTACTCCATGGTGAAGAGGAGAGTGCAGGAAAAAGTATAATTAAGCAAAAATAAACGAACTATGTTTGGAGCAGACGCGACGGCAGCCTGTTAACACGGCGCCATCTTAGATCACGTTTCAACTCTGCACGTTTCAACTCTGCAAAGACCAAACATGAGGGCCATCATTACTGGAGGGGGCTTGTCAACGTTCGTATCCACTTGATCTTTAAAGACTCCAACTTGACCCCACGGCCAAAGGATAAGCTTGTCAGAAGTGGGATTTGAACCCAAGCCTCCAGAGGAGACTGCGACCTGAACGCAGCGCCTTAGACCGCTCGGCCATCCTGACACAAAAGCTTGGTACACGCTTCACCGATCGCCCGACTCACAGCATGAGGGCCAGCATTACCAGAGAGGGGTTTGTCAACATTCGTGTATTGTGGGTACAATTGCCAGAGCTTTAAAGACTCGAACTTGACCACAAAACAGTGCTCCCTTAAAGTCCAGACTTGAGGGCCAGCATTACTGGAGAGGGGATTGTCAACATTCGTGTATAAGTGGGTAAACTGTCAGAGCTTTAAAACCTCCAACTTGACCACATAAAAAGTGCTAAATTAAAGTCCAAACATGAGGGCTAGAATTACTGGAGGGGGGTTTGTCAACATTCGAATCCACTTGCCAGAGCTTTTAAGACTCCAAATTGACCACAAAACAGTAATCCCTTAAAGTCCAAACATGAGGGCCAGCATTACTGGAGAGGGGATTGTCAACATTCGAATCCACTTGCCAGAGCTTTGAAGACTCCAAATTGACCACTAAAAAAGTGCTAAATTAAAGTCCAAACATGAGGGCTAGCATTACTGGAGGCGGGTTTGTCAAGATTCGTTTATCAGAGGGTACACTTGCCAGAGCTTTTAAGACTCCAACTTGACCACAAAACAGTGCTCCCTTAAAGTCCAGACTTGAGGGCCAGCATTACTGGAGAGGGGATTGTCAACATTCGTGTATAAGTGGGTAAACTGTCAGAGCTTTAAAACCTCCAACTTGACCACATAAAAAGTGCTAAATTAAAGTCCAAACATGAGGGCTAGAATTACTGGAGGGGGGTTTGTCAACATTCGAATCCACTTGCCAGAGCTTTTAAGACTCCAAATTGACCACAAAACAGTAATCCCTTAAAGTCCAAACATGAGGGCCAGCATTACTGGAGAGGGGATTGTCAACATTCGAATCCACTTGCCAGAGCTTTGAAGACTCCAAATTGACCACTAAAAAAGTGCTAAATTAAAGTCCAAACATGAGGGCTAGCATTACTGGAGGCGGGTTTGTCAAGAATCGTTTATCAGAGGGCACACTTGCCAGAGCTTTTAAGACTCCAACTTGACCACATAAAAAGTGCTACATTAAAGACCAAACATGAGGGCCATCATTACTGGAGGGGGCTTGTCAACGTTCGTATCCACTTGATCTTTAAAGACTCCAACTTGACCCCACAGCCAAAGGATAAGCTTGTCAGAAGTGGGATTTGAACCCACGCCTCCAGAGGAGACTGCGACCTGAACGCTGCGCCTTAGACCGCTCGGCCATCCTGACACGAAAGCTTGGTACACGCTTCACCGATCGCCCGACTCACAGCATGAGGGCCAGCATTACCAGAGAGGGGTTTGTCAACATTCGTGTATTGTGGGTACAATTGCCAGAGCTTTAAAGACTCGAACTTGACCACAAAACAGTGCTCCCTTAAAGTCCAGACTTGAGGGCCAGCATTACTGGAGAGGGGATTGTCAACATTCGTGTATAAGTGGGTAAACTGTCAGAGCTTTAAAACCTCCAACTTGACCACATAAAATGTGCTAAATTAAAGTCCAAACATGAGGGATAGCATTACTGGAGGGGGGTTTGTCAACATTCGTGTATCAGAGGGTACACTTGCCAGAGCTTTTAAGACTCCAACTTGACCACATAAAAAGTGCTAAATTAAAGTCCAAACATGAGGGCTAGAATTACTGGAGGGGGGTTTGTCAACATTCGAATCCACTTGCCAGAGCTTTTAAGACTCCAAATTGACCACAAAACAGTAATCCCTTAAAGTCCAAACATGAGGGCCAGCATTACTGGAGAGGGGATTGTCAACATTCGAATCCACTTGCCAGAGCTTTGAAGACTCCAAATTGACCACTAAAAAAGTGCTAAATTAAAGTCCAAACATGAGGGCTAGCATTACTGGAGGCGGCTTTGTCAAGATTCGTTTATCAGAGGGCACACTTGCCAGAGCTTTTAAGACTCCAACTTGACCACATAAAAAGTGCTACATTAAAGACCAAACATGAGGGCCATCATTACTGGAGGGGGCTTGTCAACGTTCGTATCCACTTGATCTTTAAAGACTCCAACTTGACCCCACGGCAAAAGGATAAGCTTGTCAGAAGTGGGATTTGAACCCACGCCTCCAGAGGAGACTGCGACCTGAACGCAGCGCCTTAGACCGCTCGGCCATCCTGACACAAAAGCTTGGTACACGCTTCACCGATCGCCCGACTCACAGCATGAGGGCCAGCATTACCAGAGAGGGGTTTGTCAACATTCGTGTATTGTGGGTACAATTGCCAGAGCTTTAAAGACTCGAACTTGACCACAAAACAGTGCTCCCTTAAAGTCTAGACTTGAGGGCCAGCATTACTGGAGAGGGGATTGTCAACATTCGTGTATAAGTGGGTAAACTGTCAGAGCTTTAAAACCTCCAACTTGACCACATAAAAAGTGCTAAATTAAAGTCCAAACATGAGGGCCAGCATTACTGGAGAGGGGATTGTCAACATTCGAATCCACTTGCCAGAGCTTTGAAGACTCCAAATTGACCACATAAAAAGTGCTAAATTAAAGTCCAAACATGAGGGCTAGCATTACTGGAGGCGGGTTTGTCAAGATTCGTTTATCAGAGGGTACACTTGCCAGAGCTTTTAAGACTCCAACTTGACCACATAAAAAGTGCTAAATTAAAGACCAAACATGAGGGATAGCATTACTGGAGGGGGGTTTGTCAACATTCGTGTATCAGAGGGTACACTTGCCAGAGCTTTTAAGACTCCAACTTGACCACATAAAAAGTGCTAAATTAAAGTCCAAACATGAGGGCTAGAATTACTGGAGGGGGGTTTGTCAACATTCGAATCCACTTGCCAGAGCTTTTAAGACTCCAAATTGACCACGAAACAGTAATCCCTTAAAGTCCAAACATGAGGGCCAGCATTACTGGAGAGGGGATTGTCAACATTCGAATCCACTTGCCAGAGCTTTGAAGACTCCAAATTGACCACTAAAAAAGTGCTAAATTAAAGTCCAAACATGAGGGCTAGCATTACTGGAGGCGGGTTTGTCAAGATTCGTTTATCAGAGGGTACACTTGCCAGAGCTTTTAAGACTCCAACTTGACCACATAAAAAGTGCTACATTAAAGACCAAACATGAGGGCCATCATTACTGGAGGGGGCTTGTCAACGTTCGTATCCACTTGATCTTTAAAGACTCCAACTTGACCCCACGGCCAAAGGATAAGCTTGTCAGAAGAGGGATTTGAACCCACGCCTCCAGAGGAGACTGCGACCTGAACGCTGCGCCTTAGACCGCTCGGCCATCCTGACACGAATGCTTGGTACACGCTTCACCAATCGCCCGACTCACAGCATGAGGGCCAGCATTACCAGAGAGGGGTTTGTCAACATTCGTGTATTGTGGGTACAATTGCCAGAGCTTTAAAGAATCGAACTTGACCACAAAACAGTGCTCCCTTAAAGTCCAGACTTGAGGGCCAGCATTACTGGAGAGGGGATTGTCAACATTCGTGTATAAGTGGGTAAACTGTCAGAGCTTTAAAACCTCCAACTTGACCATATAAAAAGTGCTAAATTAAAGTCCAAACATGAGGGCTAGAATTACTGGAGGGGGGTTTGTCAACATTCGAATCCACTTGCCAGAGCTTTTAAGACTCCAAATTGACCACAAAACAGTAATCCCTTAAAGTCCAAACATGAGGGCCAGCATTACTGGAGAGGGGATTGTCAACATTCGAATCCACTTGCCAGAGCTTTGAAGACTCCAAATTGACCACTAAAAAAGTGCTAAATTAAAGTCCAAACATGAGGGCTAGCATTACTGGAGGCGGGTTTGTCAAGAATCGTTTATCAGAGGGCACACTTGCCAGAGCTTTTAAGACTCCAACTTGACCACATAAAAAGTGCTACATTAAAGACCAAACATGAGGGCCATCATTACTGGAGGGGGCTTGTCAACGTTCGTATCCACTTGATCTTTAAAGACTCCAACTTGACCCCACAGCCAAAGGATAAGCTTGTCAGAAGTGGGATTTGAACCCACGCCTCCAGAGGAGACTGCGACCTGAACGCTGCGCCTTAGACCGCTCGGCCATCCTGACACGAAAGCTTGGTACACGCTTCACCGATCGCCCGACTCACAGCATGAGGGCCAGCATTACCAGAGAGGGGTTTGTCAACATTCGTGTATTGTGGGTACAATTGCCAGAGCTTTAAAGACTCGAACTTGACCACAAAACAGTGCTCCCTTAAAGTCCAGACTTGAGGGCCAGCATTACTGGAGAGGGGATTGTCAACATTCGTGTATAAGTGGGTAAACTGTCAGAGCTTTAAAACCTCCAACTTGACCACATAAAATGTGCTAAATTAAAGTCCAAACATGAGGGATAGCATTACTGGAGGGGGGTTTGTCAACATTCGTGTATCAGAGGGTACACTTGCCAGAGCTTTTAAGACTCCAACTTGACCACATAAAAAGTGCTAAATTAAAGTCCAAACATGAGGGCTAGAATTACTGGAGGGGGGTTTGTCAACATTCGAATCCACTTGCCAGAGCTTTTAAGACTCCAAATTGACCACAAAACAGTAATCCCTTAAAGTCCAAACATGAGGGCCAGCATTACTGGAGAGGGGATTGTCAACATTCGAATCCACTTGCCAGAGCTTTGAAGACTCCAAATTGACCACTAAAAAAGTGCTAAATTAAAGTCCAAACATGAGGGCTAGCATTACTGGAGGCGGCTTTGTCAAGATTCGTTTATCAGAGGGCACACTTGCCAGAGCTTTTAAGACTCCAACTTGACCACATAAAAAGTGCTACATTAAAGACCAAACATGAGGGCCATCATTACTGGAGGGGGCTTGTCAACGTTCGTATCCACTTGATCTTTAAAGACTCCAACTTGACCCCACGGCAAAAGGATAAGCTTGTCAGAAGTGGGATTTGAACCCACGCCTCCAGAGGAGACTGTGACCTGAACGCAGCGCCTTAGACCGCTCGGCCATCCTGACACAAAAGCTTGGTACACGCTTCACCGATCGCCCGACTCACAGCATGAGGGCCAGCATTACCAGAGAGGGGTTTGTCAACATTCGTGTATTGTGGGTACAATTGCCAGAGCTTTAAAGACTCGAACTTGACCACAAAACAGTGCTCCCTTAAAGTCTAGACTTGAGGGCCAGCATTACTGGAGAGGGGATTGTCAACATTCGTGTATAAGTGGGTAAACTGTCAGAGCTTTAAAACCTCCAACTTGACCACATAAAAAGTGCTAAATTAAAGTCCAAACATGAGGGCCAGCATTACTGGAGAGGGGATTGTCAACATTCGAATCCACTTGCCAGAGCTTTGAAGACTCCAAATTGACCACATAAAAAGTGCTAAATTAAAGTCCAAACATGAGGGCTAGCATTACTGGAGGCGGGTTTGTCAAGATTCGTTTATCAGAGGGTACACTTGCCAGAGCTTTTAAGACTCCAACTTGACCACATAAAAAGTGCTAAATTAAAGACCAAACATGAGGGATAGCATTACTGGAGGGGGGTTTGTCAACATTCGTGTATCAGAGGGTACACTTGCCAGAGCTTTTAAGACTCCAACTTGACCACATAAAAAGTGCTAAATTAAAGTCCAAACATGAGGGCTAGAATTACTGGAGGGGGGTTTGTCAACATTCGAATCCACTTGCCAGAGCTTTTAAGACTCCAAATTGACCACGAAACAGTAATCCCTTAAAGTCCAAACATGAGGGCCAGCATTACTGGAGAGGGGATTGTCAACATTCGAATCCACTTGCCAGAGCTTTGAAGACTCCAAATTGACCACTAAAAAAGTGCTAAATTAAAGTCCAAACATGAGGGCTAGCATTACTGGAGGCGGGTTTGTCAAGATTCGTTTATCAGAGGGTACACTTGCCAGAGCTTTTAAGACTCCAACTTGACCACATAAAAAGTGCTACATTAAAGACCAAACATGAGGGCCATCATTACTGGAGGGGGCTTGTCAACGTTCGTATCCACTTGATCTTTAAAGACTCCAACTTGACCCCACGGCCAAAGGATAAGCTTGTCAGAAGAGGGATTTGAACCCACGCCTCCAGAGGAGACTGCGACCTGAACGCTGCGCCTTAGACCGCTCGGCCATCCTGACACGAATGCTTGGTACACGCTTCACCAATCGCCCGACTCACAGCATGAGGGCCAGCATTACCAGAGAGGGGTTTGTCAACATTCGTGTATTGTGGGTACAATTGCCAGAGCTTTAAAGACTCGAACTTGACCACAAAACAGTGCTCCCTTAAAGTCCAGACTTGAGGGCCAGCATTACTGGAGAGGGGATTGTCAACATTCGTGTATAAGTGGGTAAACTGTCAGAGCTTTAAAACCTCCAACTTGACCATATAAAAAGTGCTAAATTAAAGTCCAAACATGAGGGCTAGAATTACTGGAGGGGGGTTTGTCAACATTCGAATCCACTTGCCAGAGCTTTTAAGACTCCAAATTGACCACAAAACAGTAATCCCTTAAAGTCCAAACATGAGGGCCAGCATTACTGGAGAGGGGATTGTCAACATTCGAATCCACTTGCCAGAGCTTTGAAGACTCCAAATTGACCACTAAAAAAGTGCTAAATTAAAGTCCAAACATGAGGGCTAGCATTACTGGAGGCGGGTTTGTCAAGATTCGTTTATCAGAGGGTACACTTGCCAGAGCTTTTAAGACTCCAACTTGACCACATAAAAAGTGCTACATTAAAGACCAAACATGAGGGCCATCATTACTGGAGGGGGCTTGTCAACGTTCGTATCCACTTGATGTTTAAAGACTCCAACTTGACCCCACGGCCAAAGGATAAGCTTGTCAGAAGTGGGATTTGAACCCACGCCTCCAGAGGAGACTGCGACCTGAACGCAGCGCCTTAGACCGCTCGGCCATCCTGACACGAAAGCTTGGTACACGCTTCACCGATCGCCCGACTCACAGCATGAGGGCCAGCATTACCAGAGAGGGGTTTGTCAACATTCGTGTATTGTGGGTACAATTGCCAGAGCTTTAAAGACTCGAACTTGACCACAAAACAGTGCTCCCTTAAAGTCCAGACTTGAGGGCCAGCATTACTGGAGAGGGGATTGTCAACATTCGTGTATAAGTGGGTAAACTGTCAGAGCTTTAAAACCTCCAACTTGACCACATAAAAAGTGCTAAATTAAAGTCCAAACATGAGGGCTAGAATTACTGGAGGGGGGTTTGTCAACATTCGAATCCACTTGCCAGAGCTTTTAAGACTCCAAATTGACCACAAAACAGTAATCCCTTAAAGTCCAAACATGAGGGCCAGCATTACTGGAGAGGGGATTGTCAACATTCGAATCCACTTGCCAGAGCTTTGAAGACTCCAAATTGACCACTAAAAAAGTGCTAAATTAAAGTCCAAACATGAGGGCTAGCATTACTGGAGGCGGGTTTGTCAAGAATCGTTTATCAGAGGGCACACTTGCCAGAGCTTTTAAGACTCCAACTTGACCACATAAAAAGTGCTACATTAAAGACCAAACATGAGGGCCATCATTACTGGAGGGGGCTTGTCAACGTTCGTATCCACTTGATCTTTAAAGACTCCAACTTGACCCCACAGCCAAAGGATAAGCTTGTCAGAAGTGGGATTTGAACCCACGCCTCCAGAGGAGACTGCGACCTGAACGCTGCGCCTTAGACCGCTCGGCCATCCTGACACGAAAGCTTGGTACACGCTTCACCGATCGCCCGACTCACAGCATGAGGGCCAGCATTACCAGAGAGGGGTTTGTCAACATTCGTGTATTGTGGGTACAATTGCCAGAGCTTTAAAGACTCGAACTTGACCACAAAACAGTGCTCCCTTAAAGTCCAGACTTGAGGGCCAGCATTACTGGAGAGGGGATTGTCAACATTCGTGTATAAGTGGGTAAACTGTCAGAGCTTTAAAACCTCCAACTTGACCACATAAAAGTGCTAAATTAAAGTCCAAACATGAGGGATAGCATTACTGGAGGGGGGTTTGTCAACATTCGAATCCACTTGCCAGAGCTTTGAAGACTCCAAATTGACCACTAAAAAATTGCTAAATTAAAGTCCAAACATGAGGGCTAGCATTACTGGAGGCGGGTTTGTCAACATTCGAATCCACTTGCCAGAGCTTTGAAGACTCCAAATTGACCACTAAAAAAGTGCTAAATTAAAGTCCAAACATGAGGGCTAGCATTACTGGAGGCGGGTTTGTCAAGATTCGTTTATCAGAGGGTACACTTGCCAGAGCTTTTAAGACTCCAACTTGACCACATAAAAAGTGCTACATTAAAGACCAAACATGAGGGCCATCATTACTGGAGGGGGCTTGTCAACGTTCGTATCCACTTGATCTTTAAAGACTCCAACTTGACCCCACGGCCAAAGGATAAGCTTGTCAGAAGAGGGATTTGAACCCACGCCTCCAGAGGAGACTGCGACCTGAACGCAGCGCCTTAGACCGCTCGGCCATCCTGACACGAATGCTTGGTACACGCTTCACCAATCGCCCGACTCACAGCATGAGGGCCAGCATTACCAGAGAGGGGTTTGTCAACATTCGTGTATTGTGGGTACAATTGCCAGAGCTTTAAAGACTCGAACTTGACCACAAAACAGTGCTCCCTTAAAGTCCAGACTTGAGGGCCAGCATTACTGGAGAGGGGATTGTCAACATTCGTGTATAAGTGGGTAAACTGTCAGAGCTTTAAAACCTCCAACTTGACCATATAAAAAGTGCTAAATTAAAGTCCAAACATGAGGGCTAGAATTACTGGAGGGGGGTTTGTCAACATTCGAATCCACTTGCCAGAGCTTTTAAGACTCCAAATTGACCACAAAACAGTAATCCCTTAAAGTCCAAACATGAGGGCCAGCATTACTGGAGAGGGGATTGTCAACATTCGAATCCACTTGCCAGAGCTTTGAAGACTCCAAATTGACCACTAAAAAAGTGCTAAATTAAAGTCCAAACATGAGGGCTAGCATTACTGGAGGCGGGTTTGTCAAGATTCGTTTATCAGAGGGTACACTTGCCAGAGCTTTTAAGACTCCAACTTGACCACATAAAAAGTGCTACATTAAAGACCAAACATGAGGGCCATCATTACTGGAGGGGGCTTGTCAACGTTCGTATCCACTTGATGTTTAAAGACTCCAACTTGACCCCACGGCCAAAGGATAAGCTTGTCAGAAGTGGGATTTGAACCCACGCCTCCAGAGGAGACTGCGACCTGAACGCAGCGCCTTAGACCGCTCGGCCATCCTGACACGAAAGCTTGGTACACGCTTCACCGATCGCCCGACTCACAGCATGAGGGCCAGCATTACCAGAGAGGGGTTTGTCAACATTCGTGTATTGTGGGTACAATTGCCAGAGCTTTAAAGACTCGAACTTGACCACAAAACAGTGCTCCCTTAAAGTCCAGACTTGAGGGCCAGCATTACTGGAGAGGGGATTGTCAACATTCGTGTATAAGTGGGTAAACTGTCAGAGCTTTAAAACCTCCAACTTGACCACATAAAAAGTGCTAAATTAAAGTCCAAACATGAGGGCCAGCATTACTGGAGAGGGGATTGTCAACATTCGAATCCACTTGCCAGAGCTTTGAAGACTCCAAATTGACCACATAAAAAGTGCTAAATTAAAGTCCAAACATGAGGGCTAGCATTACTGGAGGCGGGTTTGTCAAGATTCGTTTATCAGAGGGTACACTTGCCAGAGCTTTTAAGACTCCAACTTGACCACATAAAAAGTGCTAAATTAAAGACCAAACATGAGGGATAGCATTACTGGAGGGGGGTTTGTCAACATTCGTGTATCAGAGGGTACACTTGCCAGAGCTTTTAAGACTCCAACTTGACCACATAAAAAGTGCTACATTAAAGACCAAACATGAGGGCCATCATTACTGGAGGGGGCTTGTCAACGTTCGTATCCACTTGATCTTTAAAGACTCCAACTTGACCCCACAGCCAAAGGATAAGCTTGTCAGAAGTGGGATTTGAACCCACGCCTCCAGAGGAGACTGCGACCTGAACGCAGCGCCTTAGACCGCTCGGCCATCCTGACACGAAAGCTTGGTACACGCTTCACCGATCGCCCGACTCACAGCATGAGGGCCAGCATTACCAGAGAGGGGTTTGTCAACATTCGTGTATTGTGGGTACAATTGCCAGAGCTTTAAAGACTCGAACTTGACCACAAAACAGTGCTCCCTTAAAGTCCAGACTTGAGGGCCAGCATTACTGGAGAGGGGATTGTCAACATTCGTGTATAAGTGGGTAAACTGTCAGAGCTTTAAAACCTCCAACTTGACCACATAAAAAGTGCTAAATTAAAGTCCAAACATGAGGGATAGCATTACTGGAGGGGGGTTTGTCAACATTCGAATCCACTTGCCAGAGCTTTGAAGACTCCAAATTGACCACTAAAAAAGTGCTAAATTAAAGTCCAAACATGAGGGCCAGCATTACTGGAGAGGGGATTGTCAACATTCGAATCCACTTGCCAGAGCTTTGAAGACTCCAAATTGACCACATAAAAAGTGCTAAATTAAAGTCCAAACATGAGGGCTAGCATTACTGGAGGCGGGTTTGTCAAGATTCGTTTATCAGAGGGTACACTTGCCAGAGCTTTTAAGACTCCAACTTGACCACATAAAAAGTGCTAAATTAAAGACCAAACATGAGGGATAGCATTACTGGAGGGGGGTTTGTCAACATTCGTGTATCAGAGGGTACACTTGCCAGAGCTTTTAAGACTCCAACTTGACCACATAAAAAGTGCTACATTAAAGACCAAACATGAGGGCCATCATTACTGGAGGGGGCTTGTCAACGTTCGTATCCACTTGATCTTTAAAGACTCCAACTTGACCCCACAGCCAAAGGATAAGCTTGTCAGAAGTGGGATTTGAACCCACGCCTCCAGAGGAGACTGCGACCTGAACGCAGCGCCTTAGACCGCTCGGCCATCCTGACACGAAAGCTTGGTACACGCTTCACCGATCGCCCGACTCACAGCATGAGGGCCAGCATTACCAGAGAGGGGTTTGTCAACATTCGTGTATTGTGGGTACAATTGCCAGAGCTTTAAAGACTCGAACTTGACCACAAAACAGTGCTCCCTTAAAGTCCAGACTTGAGGGCCAGCATTACTGGAGAGGGGATTGTCAACATTCGTGTATAAGTGGGTAAACTGTCAGAGCTTTAAAACCTCCAACTTGACCACATAAAAAGTGCTAAATTAAAGTCCAAACATGAGGGATAGCATTACTGGAGGGGGGTTTGTCAACATTCGTGTATCAGAGGGTACACTTGCCAGAGCTTTTAAGACTCCAACTTGACCACATAAAAAGTGCTAAATTAAAGTCCAAACATGAGGGCTAGAATTACTGGAGGGGGGTTTGTCAACATTCGAATCCACTTGCCAGAGCTTTTAAGACTCCAAATTGACCACAAAACAGTAATCCCTTAAAGTCCAAACATGAGGGCCAGCATTACTGGAGAGGGGATTGTCAACATTCGAATCCACTTGCCAGAGCTTTGAAGACTCCAAATTGACCACTAAAAAAGTGCTAAATTAAAGTCCAAACATGAGGGCTAGCATTACTGGAGGCGGGTTTGTCAAGATTCGTTTATCAGAGGGCACACTTGCCAGAGCTTTTAAGACTCCAACTTGACCACATAAAAAGTGCTACATTAAAGACCAAACATGAGGGCCATCATTACTGGAGGGGGCTTGTCAACGTTCGTATCCACTTGATCTTTAAAGACTCCAACTTGACCCCACGGCCAAAGGATAAGCTTGTCAGAAGTGGGATTTGAACCCACGCCTCCAGAGGAGACTGCGACCTGAACGCAGCGCCTTAGACCGCTCGGCCATCCTGACACGAAAGCTTGGTACACGCTTCACCGATCGCCCGACTCACAGCATGAGGGCCAGCATTACCAGAGAGGGGTTTGTCAACATTCGTGTATTGTGGGTACAATTGCCAGAGCTTTAAAGACTCGAACTTGACCACAAAACAGTGCTCCCTTAAAGTCCAGACTTGAGGGCCAGCATTACTGGAGAGGGGATTGTCAACATTCGTGTATAAGTGGGTAAACTGTCAGAGCTTTAAAACCTCCAACTTGACCACATAAAAAGTGCTAAATTAAAGTCCAAACATGAGGGCCAGCATTACTGGAGAGGGGATTGTCAACATTCGAATCCACTTGCCAGAGCTTTGAAGACTCCAAATTGACCACATAAAAAGTGCTAAATTAAAGTCCAAACATGAGGGCTAGCATTACTGGAGGCGGGTTTGTCAAGATTCGTTTATCAGAGGGCACACTTGCCAGAGCTTTTAAGACTCC
>JAWRVZ010001427.1:0-26642 GCA_037043235.1 Rhodeus uyekii
AGCGCCAAAACTCTGCAGGTAGCCTCAGATCATGATTGACATAACACACACCTAGTTTGGTCAGAAAACGCTAATGCGTTGCGGAGATAAAGCCTCAATTTCATTTTTGCGACCATTACGTCGGATTCTTTCGCGAGTTATTCGTAAACGGTTTGACATATCAACTTTCTTTGGATAACTTTTTGTCCACATTGTCTGGAGATGATGTGGTTCAATTTTCGTTGAAATCGGAAAAACGGCCTAGGAGGAGTTCGAAAAAGTAGGTTTTTCATAAAATTCAAAATGGCGGGAAAATTTCATGACGGAAAATGACGTCATAGGGTGCAATCGAATCGTCTTGAGCCAAGGAATCAGTGGACAAAAGAATTTTGTTTCTAGGACATACGGTTCAAAAGTTATTTACGTAAACGTGAGTGCAACTTTGGACAGTTGGTGGCGCTAGAGACATTGAGTTAGAGACTTCAATTTTGCTATGGTCAATGATTGGACTGTCCTTTATGAGTGTGCCAACTTTTATCATTTTCCCGTTTACGGTTCTATGGGCTGCCATAGACTTCATGGCGGAAGAAGAAGAAGAATAATAATAAGAACCGGAACAGAAACAATAGGTGCCTTCGCACCTTCGGTGCTTGGCCCCTAATAATAAAGAACCGGAACAATTACAATAGGTGCCTCCGCACCTTCGGTGCTTGGCCCCTAATAAATATAGCTGCAAGCAGCAATGACGGGGCCAAGCACAAACAGGGCATTGATGTGGCTGGCAGCAAAAGACCAATTGCAGTAAATGCATTTTAAGATGATTTTAGGCTAAATGGCTGAAAAATCATTAATACAGACACTGTAATTTGATTTAATAGTTTATCGCTTTGGACCAATAGATGGCGCTGTGTCCGAATTGTTAGAATGTGGTCCGAGTAATGTCACAATGAAATGTGCAAAGTTTGGTGTTATTTGGACAAAACATTACTGACATAGAGCATTAAAGTCATTTTCTCATCACTACCTCAAATTTGTAATTGTGGTATACGAAAACGGTTTTGTCTATTGACACGAAATCCATAACTTTTTGTCAACACAGTCTGAAGATGATACGATTTGATTTTGGTGAAAATCGGACAAACGGTCTGGGAGGAGTTAGAAAAAGTAGGTTTTTGAAGAAAACAACATGGCAGACAGGAAATTTAGGCAAACTATGTCAAATTTGGTATCTGTGTTCTCGGCGTGACCCAAGGAACATAATAAGATAATTTGTTTTAAAATAGCTTAATGTAATCAAAAGTTATTAGCATTCTTGTAAATTTTGTTATAACTTTTGACCACAAGGTGGCGCTGCCCCGAAACTTTTGGTGTAGATTCAAATCAAGGTCCCAAAGACACATATTGAGTTTCGTAATGATACGCCAATGCGTTTGTAAAATATAGCATTTTACGACAAATTTCAAAATGGCCGACACCCAAAATGGCCGATATGAGAAAATTTGGTATCGCATGACTCAGCATGATGCCCTAAATCTAAAGAGACCAGTTTTATGATTTTTGAACAAAATGTTCAGAAGTTATGAGCAAAAAACTCACTTTTTTATATCTCCTGACCACTAGGGGGCAGTGCGCCAAAACTCTGCACGTAGCCTCAGATCATGACTACTATGACAGACACAAAGTTTGGTCATAATACGCAAATGCGTTGCGGAGATATAGCCTCAAGTTCATTTTTGCGGCAAATTCGTTGAATTCTTTCGCAAGTTATTCGTAAACGGTTTGATCAATCAACTTGATTTCCATAACTTTTTGTCTCCATAGTCTGGAGATGATGTGGTTCAATTTTTGTGAGAATCGGACAAACGGCCTAGGAGGAGTTCGACAAAGTAGGTTTTTCATAAAACTCAAAATTGCGGAAAAATTTTCATGACGGAAAATGACGTCATAGGGTGCAATCGAATCAGCATGAGCCAAGGAATCAGTGGACGAAGGAATTTTGTTTCTAGCTCTTATGGTTCAAGAGTTATTAGCATAAATGTAAGTGTAAATTTGGACAGTTGGTGGCGCTAGAGGGATTGAGGTAGAGACTCCAAAATTGGTGTGGTCAATGATTGGACTGTCCTCTATGAGTGTGCCAAATTTCATCATTTTCCCGCATTCGGTTCTATGGGCTGCCATTGACTTGTGGGTGGAAGAAGAAGCGGAAGAATAAATATAGCTGCAAGCAGCCATGACGGGGCCAAGCATTAGGAGGGCATTAAATGTTATGCCGACATGGCTGGCAGCATCAGACCAACAGCAGTAAGCATCTAAAGACATACCAATATGACTTCAGTCTAAATGGCTGAAAAATCATCAATACGGTCTTTAGCAATTCAATGTAATGGTTTATCACGTTCGATAACTCAGCGCTGTAACCAAACTGATGTGTCAAATCATGTGGTATATCCAGAGTGAGGTGACAATGACACATGCAAAGTTTGGTGTCAATAGGGTAAAGCATTGCTGACATCCAGCTTTAAAGTCATGTGTTTGTTAAGCATAGCATTTCATGACAAAATTCTAAATAGCTGACGCTGAAAATGGCCGATATGGGAAAATTTGGTATCGCACGACTCGGCATGATGCCCTGAATCTAAAGACAGCAGTTTCATGATTTTTGGACAAAGCATTCAGGAGTTATAATCAAAAATGTCAGTATTTTATATCTCCTGACCACTAGGGGGCAGAGCGCCAAAACTCTGCAGGTAGCCTCAGATCATGATTGACATGACACACAGAAAGTTTGGTCAGAATACGCTAATGCGTTGCGGAGATATAGCCTCGCTTTATTTGGTGGCCATTTGGTCAAATTTGTTCGCAATTTTATCGAAACCTGTTTGACGAATCAACTTTATTTTAATAACTTTTTGTCAGCATGGTCTGAAGATGTTATGATTCAATTTTGGTGAAAATTGGACAAACGGTGTGGGAGGAGTTCGAAAAAGTAGGTTTTTAAAGAAAAACAACATGGCGGACAGGAAGTTTGGCCGACTATGACAAATTTGGTATCTGTGTTCTCGGTTTGACCCAAGGAACGTATAAAGACAACTTATTTTACCATAGGTTAACGTGTTCAAAAGTTATTAGCATTTTTGCAAATTTGTTTATAACTTTTGACCACAAGGTGGCGCTGCCTCGAAACTTTTTGTGTTGTATCAGGCCCAGATGCCGAAGACACATATCGAGTTTCGTAACGATACACCAATGTGTTTGTTAAATATAGCAATTTATGACAAAATTCAAAATGGCCGACCCTCAAAATGGCCGATATGGGAAAATTTGGTATTGCACGACTCGGCATGATGCCCTGAATCTAACGAGACCAGTTTTATGATTTTTGATCGAAGCGTTCAGAAGTTATAAGCAAATATTTCACTTTTTCATATCTCCAGACCACTAGGGGGCAGAGCGCCAAATCTCCGCAGGTAGCCTCAGACCATCATTGCCATAACACACACCAAGTTTGGTCAGAATACGCTAATGCGTTGCAGAGATAAAGCCTCGCTTTCATTTCTGCGGCCATTTTGTCGAATTCATTCGCAAGTTATTCGTAAACGGTTTGACAAATAAACTTTCTTTTAATAACTTTTTGTACGCATAGTCTGGAGATGATGTGGTTCAATTTTCGTGAAAATCGGACAAACGGCCTAGGAGGAGTTCGAAAAAGTAGGTTTTTCGTAAAATTCAAAATGGCGGGAAAATTTTCATGACGGAAAATGACGTCATAGGGTGCAATCGAATCGTCTTGAGCCAAGGAATTAGTGGACGAAAGAATTTTGTTTCTAGGACATACGGTTCAAGAGTTATTTACGTAAACGTGAGTGCAACTTTGGACAGTTGGTGGCGCTAGAGACATTGAGTTAGAGACTTCAAATTTGCTATGGTCAATGATTGGCTTGTCCTCTATCAGTGTGCCAAATTTTATCATTTTCCCGCAAACGGTTCTATGGCCTTACATAGACTTCCATGTAGCAATTCAATGTAATGGTTTATCACGTTCGATAACTCAGCGCTGTAACCAAACTGATGTGTCAAATCATGTGGTATATCCAGAGTGAGGTGACAATGACACATGCAAAGTTTGGTGTCAATAGGGTAAAGCATTGCTGACATCCAGCTTTAAAGTCATGTGTTTGTTAAGCATAGCATTTCATGACAAAATTCTAAATAGCTGACGCTGAAAATGGCCGATATGGGAAAATTTGGTATCGCACGACTCGGCATGATGCCCTGAATCTAAAGACAGCAGTTTCATGATTTTTGGACAAAGCATTCAGGAGTTATAATCAAAAATGTCAGTATTTTATATCTCCTGACCACTAGGGGGCAGAGCGCCAAAACTCTGCAGGTAGCCTCAGATCATGATTGACATGACACACAGAAAGTTTGGTCAGAATACGCTAATGCGTTGCGGAGATATAGCCTCGCTTTATTTGGTGGCCATTTGGTCAAATTTGTTCGCAATTTTATCGAAACCTGTTTGACGAATCAACTTTATTTTAATAACTTTTTGTCAGCATGGTCTGAAGATGTTATGATTCAATTTTGGTGAAAATTGGACAAACGGTGTGGGAGGAGTTCGAAAAAGTAGGTTTTTAAAGAAAAACAACATGGCGGACAGGAAGTTTGGCCGACTATGACAAATTTGGTATCTGTGTTCTCGGTTTGACCCAAGGAACGTATAAAGACAACTTATTTTACCATAGGTTAACGTGTTCAAAAGTTATTAGCATTTTTGCAAATTTGTTTATAACTTTTGACCACAAGGTGGCGCTGCCTCGAAACTTTTTGTGTTGTATCAGGCCCAGATGCCGAAGACACATATCGAGTTTCGTAACGATACACCAATGTGTTTGTTAAATATAGCAATTTATGACAAAATTCAAAATGGCCGACCCTCAAAATGGCCGATATGGGAAAATTTGGTATTGCACGACTCGGCATGATGCCCTGAATCTAACGAGACCAGTTTTATGATTTTTGATCGAAGCGTTCAGAAGTTATAAGCAAATATTTCACTTTTTCATATCTCCAGACCACTAGGGGGCAGAGCGCCAAATCTCCGCAGGTAGCCTCAGACCATCATTGCCATAACACACACCAAGTTTGGTCAGAATACGCTAATGCGTTGCAGAGATAAAGCCTCGCTTTCATTTCTGCGGCCATTTTGTCGAATTCATTCGCAAGTTATTCGTAAACGGTTTGACAAATAAACTTTCTTTTAATAACTTTTTGTACGCATAGTCTGGAGATGATGTGGTTCAATTTTCGTGAAAATCGGACAAACGGCCTAGGAGGAGTTCGAAAAAGTAGGTTTTTCGTAAAATTCAAAATGGCGGGAAAATTTTCATGACGGAAAATGACGTCATAGGGTGCAATCGAATCGTCTTGAGCCAAGGAATTAGTGGACGAAAGAATTTTGTTTCTAGGACATACGGTTCAAGAGTTATTTACGTAAACGTGAGTGCAACTTTGGACAGTTGGTGGCGCTAGAGACATTGAGTTAGAGACTTCAAATTTGCTATGGTCAATGATTGGCTTGTCCTCTATCAGTGTGCCAAATTTTATCATTTTCCCGCAAACGGTTCTATGGCCTTACATAGACTTCCATGGCGGAAGAAGAAGAAGAAGAAGAAGAAGAAGATGAATAATAATAATAAAGAACCGGAACAATTACAATAGGTGCCTCCGCACCTTCGGTGCTTGGCCCCTAATAATAATAATAAAGAACCGGAACAATTACAATAGGTGCCTCCGCACCTTCGGTGCTTGGCCCCTAAATATAGCTGCTAGCAGCCATCACGGGGCCAAGCGCAAGGAGGGCATTAAATGTCATGCCGACATGGCTGGCATCATCAGACCAACGGCAGTAAGAATCTAAAGACATTTCAATATGACTTAAGTCTAAATGGCTGAAAAACCAACAATACGGTTTTTAGCAATTCGATTTAATGGTTTAATCACATTCAACCAACAGGCAGCGCTGTAACCAAATTGTAGTGTCAATTCATGTGGTACATTGAGAGTGTGGTGACATTGACACATGCAAAGTTTGCTTTCAATTGGGTAAACCATTGCTGACAGACCACTAAAGTCATGTGTTTGTTAAACATAGCTTCTTACAAGAAAAATCGAAATGGCAGACGCTCAAAATGGCCGATATGGGAAAATTTGGTATCACAGGACTCGGCATGACCCACTGGATCTAAAGAGACCAGTTTCATGATTTTTAGACAAAGCGTTCAGGAGTTATAATCAAAAATGTCAGTTTTTTGATATCTCCTGACCACTAGGGGGCAGAGCGCCAAATCTCTGCAGGTAGCCTCAAACCATGATTGACATAACACCCACCTAGTTTGGTCAGAAAACGCTAATGCGTTGCGGAGATAAAGCCTCAATTTCATTTTTGCAACCATTACGTCGGATTCTTTCGCGAGTTATTCGTAAACGGTTTGACATATCAACTTTCTTTGGATAACTTTTTGTCAAGATGGTCTGGAAATGATGTGGTTTAATTTTGTTGAAAATTGGACAAACGGTCTGGGAGGAGTTCGAAAAAGTAGGTTTTTAAAGAAAAACAACATGGTGGACAAGAAGTTTGGCCGACTATGACAAATTTGGTATCTGTGTTCTCGGATTGACCCAAGGAACGTATAAAGATAATTTGTTTTACCATAGGTTAACGCACTCAAAAGTTATTAGCATATTTGTAAATTTGGTTATAATTTTTGACCACAAGGGGGTGCTGCCTCGAAACTTTTTGAGTCGTATCAAGGTTAGGTGCCGAAGACACATATTGAGTTTCGTAACGATACGCCAATATCTTTTTTAAATATAGCAATTTATGACAATATTCAAAATGGCCGACGCTCAAAATGGCCGATATGGGAAAATTTGGTATCGCACGACTCGGCATGATGCACTGAATCTAAAGAGACCAGTTTTATTATTTTTGGCCAAAGCGTTCAGAAGTTATAAGCAAATATTTAACTTTTTCATATATCTTGACCACTAGGGGGCACAGCGCCAAAACTCTGCAGGTAGCCTCAGATCATGATTGACATAACACACACCTAGTTTGGTCAGAAAACGCTAATGCGTTGCGGAGATAAAGCCTCAATTTCATTTTTGCGACCATTACGTCGGATTCTTTCGCGAGTTATTCGTAAACGGTTTGACATATCAACTTTCTTTGGATAACTTTTTTTCCACATTGTCTGGAGATGATGTGGTTCAATTTTCGTTGAAATCGGAAAAACGGCCTAGGAGGAGTTCGAAAAAGTAGGTTTTTCGTAAAATTCAAAATGGCGGGAAATTTTTCATGACGGAAAATGACGTCATAGGGTGCAATCGAATCGTCTTGAGCCAAGGAATTAGTGGACGAAAGAATTTTGTTTCTAGGACATACGGTTCAAGAGTTATTTACGTAAACGTGAGTGCAACTTTGGACAGTTGGTGGCGCTAGAGACATCGAGTTAGAGACTTCAAATTTGCTATGGTCAATGATTGGCTTGTCCTCTATCAGTGTGCCAAATTTTATCATTTTCCCGCAAACGGTTCTATGGCCTTACATAGACTTCCATGGCGGAAGAAGAAGAAGAAGAAGAAGAAGAAGATGAATAATAATAAATATAGCTGCAAGCAGCAATGACGGGGCCAAGCACAAACAGGGCATTGACGTGGCCGGCAGCATAAGAGCAATTGAAGTAATCAACAACTAAATGCATTTTAATATGATTTTAGGCTAAATGGCTGAAAAATCATTAATACAGACACTGTAATTTGAATGAAAAGTTTATCGCTTTGGACCAATAGTTGGCGCTGTGTCCAAATTGTTAGAATTGGGTCCGAGTAATGTGACAATGAAATCTGCAAAGTTTGGTGTTATTTGGACAAAACATTACTGACTTAAAGCATTAAAGTCATTTTGTCATCACTACCTCAAATTTGTAATTGCGGTATACGAAAACGGTTTTGTCTATCGACACGAAATCCATAACTTTTTGTCAGCACAGTCTGAAGATGATACGATTCGATTTTGGTGAAAATCGGACAAACGGTCTGGGAGGAGTTTGAAAAAGTAGGTTTTTGAATGAAACAACATGGCGGATATGAAATTTAGGCAAACTATGTCAAATTTGGTATCTGTGTTCTCGGTGTGACCCAAGGAACATATTAAGATCATTTGTTTTAAAATAGCTTAATGTAATCAAAAGTTATTAGCATTTTTGGAAATTGTGTTATAACTTTTGACCACAAGGTGGCGCTGCCCCGAAACTTTTGGTGTAGGTTCAAATCAAGGTCCCAAAGACACATACTGAGTTTCGTAATGATACGCCAATGCGTTTGTAAAATATAGCATTTTACGACAAATTTCAAAATGGCCAACGCCCAAAATGGCCGATATAAGAAAATTTGGTATCGGACGACTCAGCATGATGCCCTGAATCTAAAGAGACCAGTTTTATGATTTTTGACCAAAGTGTTCAGAAGTTATAAGCAAAAAAGTCAATTTTTTATATCTCCTGACCACTAGGGGGCAGTGCACCAAAACTCTGCAGGTAGCCTCAGATTATGACTACTATGACACACACCAATTTTGGTCTGAATATGCAAATGCGTTGCGGAGATATAGCCTCAAGTTCATTTTTGCGGCAAATTCGTCGAACTCTTTCGCAAGTTTATCAAAAACGGAATGACCAATCAACTTGATTTCCATAACTTTTTGTCTCCATAGTCTGGAGATGATGTGGTTCAATTTTTGTGAGAATCGGACAAACGGCCTAGGAGGAGTTCGACAAAGTAGGTTTTTCATAAAACTCAAAATTGCGGAAAAATTTTCATGACGGAAAATGACGTCATAGGGTGCAATCGAATCGGCTTGACCCAAGGAATCAGTGGACAAAGGAATTTTGTTTCTAGCCCTTATGGTTCAAGAGTTATTAGCATAAATGTAAGTGTAACTTTGGACAGTTGGTGGCGCTAGAGGGATTGAGGTAGAGACTCCAAAATTGGTGTGGTCGATGATTGGACTGTCCTCTATGTGTGTGCCAAATTTCATCATTTTCCTGCATATGGTTCTATGGGCTGCCATTGACTTCTGGGTGGAAGAAGAAGAAGAAGAACTAGCAGCCATCACGGGGCCAAGCGCAAGGAGGGCATTAAATGTCATGCCGACATGGCTGGCATCATCAGACCAACGGCAATAAGAATCTAAAGACATTTCAATATGACTTAAGTCTAAATGGCTGAAAAATCAACAATACGGTCTTTAGTAATTCGATTTAATGGTTTATCACGTTCGACCAACAGGCAGCGCTGTAACCAAATTGTAGTGTCAATTCATGTGGTACATTGAGAGTGTGGTGACATTGACACATGCAGAGTTTGCTTTCAATTGGGTAAACCATTGCTGACAGAGCACTAAAGTCATGTGTTTGTTAAACATAGCATCTTATAAGAAAAATCGAAATGGCAGACGCTCAAAATGGCCGATATGGGAAAATTTGGTATCACAGGGCTCGGCATGTCCCACTGGATCCAAAGACAGCAGTTTCATGATTTTTAGACAAAGCGTTCAGGAGTTATAATCAAAAATGTCAGTTTTTAAATATCTCCTGACCACTAGGGGGCAGAGCGCCAAAACTCTGCAGGTAGCCTCAGACCGTGATTGACATAACACACACCAAGTTTGGTCAGAAAACGCTAATGCGTTGCGGAGATAAAGCCTCAATTTCATTTTTGCGACCATTACGTCGGATTCTTTCGCGAGTTATTCGTAAACGGTTTGACATATCAACTTTCTTTGGATAACTTTTTGTCAGCATGGTCTAGAGATGATGTGGTTTAATTTTGGTGAAAATTGGACAAACGGTTTGGGAGGAGTTCGAAAAAGTAGGTTTTTAAAGAAAAACAACATGGTGGACAAGAAGTTTGGCCGACTATGACAAATTTGGTATCTGTGTTCTCGGTTTGACCCAAGGAACGTATAAAGATAATTTGTTTTACCATAGGTTAACGCACTCAAAAGTTATTAGCATATTTGTAAATTTGGTTATAATTTTTGACCACAAGGGGGTGCTGCCTCGAAACTTTTTGAGTCGTATCAAGGTTAGGTGCCGAAGACACATATTGAGTTTCGTTACGATACGCCAATATCTTTGTTAAATATAGCAATTTATGACAATATTCAAAATGGCCGACACTCAAAATGGCCGATATGGGAAAATTTGGTATCGCACGACTCGGCATGATGCACTGAATCTAAAGAGACCAGTTTTATTATTTTTGGCCAAAGCGTTCAGAAGTTATAAGCAAATATTTAACTTTTTCATATCTCCTGACCACTAGGGGGCACAGCGCCAAAACTCTGCAGGTAGCCTCAGACCATGATTGACATAACACACACCTAGTTTGGTCAGAAAACTCTAATGCGTTGCGGAGATAAAGCCTCAATTTCATTTTTGTGACCATTACCTCGGATTCTTTCGCGAGTTATTCGTAAACGGTTTGACATATCAACTTTCTTTGGATAACTTTTTGTCCACATTGTCTGGAGATGATGTGGTTCAATTTTCGTGAAAATCGGACCAACGGCCTAGGAGGAGTTCGAAAAAGTAGGTTTTTCAAAAAATTCAAAATGGCGGGAAAATTTTCATGACGGAAAATGACGTCATAGGGTGCAATCGAATCGTCTTGAGCCAAGGAATCAGTGGACGAAAGAATTTTGTTTCTAGGACATACGGTTCAAGAGTTATTTACGTAAACGTGAGTGCAACTTTGGACAGTTGGTGGCGCTAGAGACATTGAGTTAGAGACTTCAAATTTGCTATGGTCAATGATTGGCTTGTCCTCTATCAGTGTGCCAAATTTTATCATTTTCCCGCAAACGGTTCTATGGCCTTACATAGACTTCCATGGCGGAAGAAGAAGAAGAAGAAGAAGAAGAAGAAGAAGAAGAAGATGAATAATAATAATAAAGAACCGGAACAATTACAATAGGTGCCTCCGCACCTTCGGTGCTTGGCCCCTAATAAAGAACCGGAACAATTACAATAGGTGCCTCCGCACCTTCGGTGCTTGGCCCCTAAATATAGCTGCTAGCAGCCATCACGGGGCCAAGCGCAAGGAGGGCATTAAATGTCATGCCGACATGGCTGCCATCATCAGACCAACGGCAGTAAGAATCTAAAGACATTTCAATATGACTTAAGTCTAAATGGCTGAAAAATCAACAATACGGTCTTTAGTAATTCGATTTAATGGTTTATCACATTCAACCAACAGGCAGCGCTGTAACCAAATTGTAGTGTCAATTCATGTGGTACATTGAGAGTGTGGTGACATTGACACATGCAAAGTTTGCTTTCAATTGGGTAAACCATTGCTGACAGAATACTAAAGTCATGTGTTTGTTAAACATAGCATCTTATAAGAAAAATCGAAATGGCAGACGCTCAAAATGGCTGATATGGAAATATTTGGTATCACAGGACTCGGCATGACCCACTGGATCTAAAGAGACCAGTTTCATGATTTTTGGCCAAAGGGTTCAGAAGTTATAAGCAAAAAAGTCAGTTTTTCATAACTCCTGACCACTAGGGGGCACAGCGCCAAAACTCTGCAGGTAGCCTCAGAACATGATTGACATAACACACACCTAGTTTGGTCAGAAAAGGCTAATGCATTGGGGAGATAAAGCCTCAATTTCATATTGGCGACTTTTACCTTGGATTCTTTTGCGAGTTATTCGTAAACGGTTTGACGAATCAACTTTCTTTATATATCGTTTTGTCCACATTGTCTGGAGATGATGTGGTTCAATTTTCGTGAAAATCGGACAAACGGCCTAGGAGGAGTTCGAAAAAGTAGGTTTTTCATAAAATTCAAAATGGCGGGAAAATTTTCATGACGGAAAATGACGTCATAGGGTGCAATCGAATCGTCTTGAGCCAAGGAATCAGAGGACAAAAGAATTTTGTTTCTAGGACATACGGTTCAAAAGTTATTTACGTAAACATGAGTGCAACTTTGGACAGTTGGTGGCGCTATAGAGATTGAGTTAGAGACTTCAATTTTGCTATGGTCAATGATTGGACTGTCCTTTATGAGTGTGCCAACTTTTTTTCATTTTCCCGCTTACGGTTCTATGGGCTGCCATAGACTTCAATGGCAGAAGAATAATAATAAATATAGCTGCTAGCAGCCATCACGGGGCCAAGCGCAAGGAGGGCATTAAATGTCATGCCGACATCGCTGGCATCATCAGACCAACGGCAATAAGAATCTAAAGACATTTCAATATGACTTAAGTCTAAATGGCTGAAAAATCAACAATACGGTCTTTAGTATTTCGATTTAATGGTTTATCACATTCAACCAACAGGCAGCGCTGTAACCAAATTGTAGTGTCAATTCATGTGGTACATTGAGAGTGTGGTGACATTGACACATGCAAAGTTTGCTTTCAATTGGGTAAACCATTGCTGACAGAGCACTAAAGTCATGTGTTTGTTAAACATAGCATCTTATAAGAAAAATCGAAATGGCAGACGCTCAAAATGGCCGATATGGGAAAATTTGGTATCACAGGACTCGGCATGACCCACTGGATCTAAAGAGACCAGTTTCATGATTTTTGGCCAAAGGGTTCAGGAGATATAATCAAAAATGTCAGATTTTTAATATCTCCTGACCACTAGGGGGCAGAGCGCCAAAACTCTGCAGGTAGCCTCAGACAATGATTGACATAACACACACCTAGTTTGGTCAGAAAACGCTAATGCGTTGCGGAGATAAAGCCTCAATTTCAATTTTGCGACCATTACGTCGGATTCTTTCGCGAGTTATTCGTAAACGGTTTGACATATCAACTTTCTTTGGATAAGTTTTTGTCATGATGGTCTGGAGATGATGTGGTTCAATTTTGGTGAAAATTGGACAAACGGTCTGGGAGGAGTTCGAAAAAGTAGGTTTTTAAAGAAAAATAACATGGCAAATCGGAGGTTTGGCCGAATATGACATATTTGGTATCTATGGTCTCGGCTTGACCCAATGAACACATTAAGACCATTTGTTTTACAATAGGTTAACGTCATCAAAAGTTATTAGCATGTTTGTAAATTTTGTTATAACTTTTGACCACAAGGTGGCGCTGCCCCCAAACTTTTTGTGCCGTATCAAGGTTAGGTGCCGAAGACACATATTGAGTTTCGTAACAATACACCAATCCATTTGGTAAATATAGCAATTTATGACAATATTCAAAATGGCCGACGCTCTAAATGGCCGATATGGGAAAATTTGGTATCGCACGACTCGGCATGATGCACTGAATCTAACGAGACCAGTTTTATGATTTTTGGACAAAGCGTTCAGGAGTTGTAAGGAAAAATGTCACTTTTTCATATCTCCTGACCACTAGGGGGCACAGCGCCAAAACTCTGCAGGTAGCCTCAGACCATGATTGACATAACACACACCGAGTTTGGTCAGAAAACGCTAATGCGTTGTGGAGATAGAGCCTCAAGTTCATTTTTGCGATCATTACGTCGGATTCTTTCGTGAGTTATTCATAAACGGTTTGACATTTCAGCTTTCTTTGGATAACTTTTTGTCACCATGGTCTGGAGATGATGTGGTTCAATTTTCGTGAAAATCGGACAAACGGCCTAGGAGGAGTTCGAAAAAGTAGGTTTTTCATAAAATTCAAAATGGCGGGAAAATATTCATGACGGAAAATGACGTCATATGGTGCAATCGAATCGTCTTGAGCCAAGGAATCAGTTGACAAAAGAATTTTGTTTCTAGGACATACGGTTCAAAAGTTATTAACGTAAACGTGAGTGCAACTTTGGACAGTTGGTGGCGCTATAGAGATTGAGTTAGAGACTTCAATTTTGGTATGTTCAATGATTGGACTGTCCTTAATGAGTGTGCCAACTTTTTTTCATTTTCCCGTTTACGGTTCTATGGGCTGCCATAGACTCCCATGGCACAAGAAAAAGAATAATAAATATAGCTGCTAGCAGCCATCACGGGGCCAAGCGCAAGGAGGGCATTAAATGTCATGCCGACATGGCTGGCATCATCAGACCAACGGCAGTAAGAATCTAAAGAGATTTCAATATGACTTAAGTCTAAATGGCTGAAAAATCAACAATACGGTCTTTAGTATTTCGATTTAATGGTTTATCACATTCAACCAACAGGCAGCGCTGTAACCAAATTGTAGTGTCAATTCATGTGGTACATTGAGAGTGTGGTGACATTGACACATGCAAAGTTTGCTTTCAATTGGGTAAACCATTGCTGACAGACCACTAAAGTCATGTGTTTGTTAAACATAGCATCTTATAAGAAAAATCGAAATGGCAGACGCTCAAAATGGCCGATATGGGAATATTTGGTATCACAGGACTCGGCATGACCCACTGGATCTAAAGAGACCAGTTTCATGATTTTTGGACAAAGCGTTCAGGAGTTATAATCAAAAATGACAGTTTTTCATATCTCCTGACCAGTAGGGGGCAGAGCGCCAAAACTCTGCAGGTAGCCTCAGACCATAATTGACATAACACACACCTAGTTTGGTCAGAAAAGGCAAATGCATTACGGAGATAAAGCCTCAATTTCATTTTAGCGACTATTACCTCAGATTCTTTTGTGAGTTATTCGTAAATGGTTTGACGAACCAACTTCCTTTATATATCGTTTTGTCCACATTGTCTGGAGATGATGTGGTTCAATTTTCGTGAAAATCGGACGAACGGCCTAGGAGGAGTTCGAAAAAGTAGGTTTTTCATAAAATTCAAAATGGCGGGAAAATTTTCATGACGGAAAATGACGTCATAGGGTGCAATTGAATCGTCTTGAGCCAAGGAATCAGTGGACAAAAGAATTTTGTTTCTAGGACATACGGTTCAAAAGTTATTTACATAAACGTGAGTGCAACTTTGGACAGTTGGTGGCGCTTTAGAGATTGAGTTAGAGACTTCAATTTTGCTATGGTCAATGATTGGACTGTCCTTTATGAGTGTGCCAACTTTTTTTCATTTTCCCGCTTACGGTTCTATGGGCTGTCATAGACTTCAATGGCAGAAGAAGAATAATAATAATAATAATAATAAGAACCGGAACAAAAACAATAGGTGCCTCCGCACCTTCGGTGCTTGGCCCCTAATAAGAACCGGAACAAAAACAATAGGTGCCTCCGCACCTTCGGTGCTTGGCCCCTAACTAGCAGCCATCACGGGGCCAAGCGCAAGGAGGGCATTAAATATCATGCCGACATGGCTGGCATCATCAGACCAACGGCAGTAAGAATCTAAAGACATTTCAATATGACTTAAGTCTAAATGGCTGAAAAATCAACAATACGGTCTTTAGTAATTCGATTTAATGGTTTATCACATTCAAGCAACAGGCAGCGCTGTAACCAAATTGTAGTGTCAATTCATGTGGTACATTGAGAGTGTGGTGACATTGACACATGCAAAGTTTGCTTTCAAATGGGTAAACCATTGCTGACAGAGCACTAAAGTCATGTGTTTGTTAAACATAGCATCTTATAAGAAAAATCGAAATGGCAGACGCTCAAAATGGCTGATATGGGAATATTTGGTATCACAGGACTCGGCATGACCCACTGGGTCTAAAGAGACCAGTTTCATGATTTTTGGCCAAAGGGTTCAGAAGTTATAATCAAAAATGTCAGTTTTTTAATATCTCCTGACCACTAGGGGGCAGAGCGCCAAATCTCTGCAGGTAGCCTCAAACCATGATTGACATAACACACACCTAGTTTGGTCAGAAAACGCTAATGCGTTGCGGAGATAAAGCCTCAATTTCATTTTTGCGAAAATTACGTCGGATTCTTTCGCGAGTTATTCGTAAACGGTTTGACATATCAACTTTCTTTGGATAACTTTTTGTCAAGATGGTCTGGAGATGATGTGGTTTAATTTTGGTGAAAATTGGACAAACGGTCTGGGAGGAGTTCGAAAAAGTAGGTTTTTAAAGAAAAACAACATGGTGGACAAGAAGTTTGGCCGACTATGACAAATTTGGTATCTGTGTTCTCGGTTTGACCCAAGGAACGTATAAAGATAATTTGTTTTACCATAGGTTAACGCACTCAAAAGTTATTAGCATATTTGTAAATTTGGTTATAATTTTTGACCACAAGGGGGTGCTGCCTCGAAACTTTTTGAGTCGTATCAAGGTTAGGTGCCGAAGACACATATTGAGTTTCGTAACGATACGCCAATATCTTTGTTAAATATAGCAATTTATGACAATATTCAAAATGGCCGACGCTCAAAATGGCCGATATGGGAAAATTTGGTATCGCACGACTCGGCATGATGCACTGAATCTAAAGAGACCAGTTTTATTATTCTTGGCCAAAGCGTTCAGAAGTTATAAGCAAATATTTAACTTTTTCATATCTCTTGACCACTAGGGGGCACAGCGCCAAAACTCTGCATGTAGCCTCAGATCATGATTGACATAACACACACCTAGTTTGGTCAGAAAACGCTAATGCGTTGCGGAGATAAAGCCTCAATTTCATTTTTGCGACCATTACGTCGGATTCTTTCGCGAGTTATTCGTAAACGGTTTGACATATCAACTTTCTTTGGATAACTTTTTGTCCACATTGTCTGGAGATGATGTGGTTCAATTTTCGTTGAAATCGGAAAAACGGCCTAGGAGGAGTTCGAAAAAGTAGGTTTTTCATAAAATTCAAAATGGCGGGAAAAATTTAATGACGGAAAATGACGTCATAGGGTGCAATCGAATCGTCTTGAGCCAAGGAATCAGTGGACAAAAGAATTTTGTTTCTAGGACATACGGTTCAAAAGTTATTTACGTAAACGTGAGTGCAACTTTGGACAGTTGGTGGCGCTATTAAGATTGAGTTAGAGACTTCAATTTTGCTATGGTCAATGATTGGACTCTCCTTTATGAGTGTGCCAACTTTTTTTCATTTTCCCGCTTACGGTTCTATGGGCTGTCATAGACTCCCATGGCGGAAGAAGATGAAGAATAATAATAAGAACCGGAACAGAAACAATAGGTGCCTTCGCACCTTCGGTGCTTGGCCCCTAATAAATATAGCTGCTAGCAGCCATCACGGGGCCAAGCGCAAGGAGGTCATTAAATGTCATGCCGACATGGCTGGCATCATCAGACCAACGGCAGTAAGAATCTAAAGACACTTCAATATGACTTAAGTCTAAATGGCTGAAAAATCAACAACACGGTCTTTAGTAATTCGATTTAATGGTTTATCACGTTCAACCAACAGGCAGCGCTGTAACCAAATTGTAGTGTCAATTCATGTGGTACATTGAGAGTGTGGTGACATTGACACATGCAAAGTTTGCTTTCAATTGGGTAAACCATTGCTGACAGAGCACTAAATTCATGTGTTTGTTAAACATAGCATCTTATAAGAAAAATCGAAATGGCAGACGCTCAAAATGGCCGATATGGGAAAATTTGGTATCAGAGGGCTCGGCATGACCCACTGGATCTAAAGACAGCAGTTTCATGATTTTTAGACAAAGCGTTCAGGAGTTATAATCAAAAATGTCAGTTTTTTAATATATCCTGACCACTAGGGGGCAGAGCGCCAAAACTCGGCAGGTAGCCTCAGATCATGATTGACATAACACACACCTAGTTTGGTCAGAAAACACTAATGCGTAGCGGAGATAAAGCCTCAATTTCATTTTTGCGACCATTACGTCGAATTCTTTCGCGAGTCATTCGTAAACGGTTTGACATATCAACTTTCTTTGGATAACTTTTTGTCAGGATGGTCTGGAGATGATGTGGTTTAATTTTGGTGAAAATTGGACAAACGGTCTGGGAGGAGTTCGAAAAAGTAGGTTTTTAAAGAAAAACAACATGGTGGACAAGAAGTTTGGCCGACTATGACAAATTTGGTATCTGTGTTCTTGGTTTGACCCAAGGAACGTATAAAGATAATTTGTTTTACCATAGGTTAACGCACTCAAAAGTTATTAGCATATTTGTAAATTTGGTTATAATTTTTGACCACAAGGGGGTGCTGCCTCGAAACTTTTTGAGTCGTATCAAGGTTAGGTGCCGAAGACACATATTGAGTTTCGTAATGATACGCCAATATCTTTGTTAAATATAGCAATTTATGACAATATTCAAAATGGCCGACGCTCAAAATGGCCGATATGGGAAAATTTGGTATCGCACGACTCGGCATGATGCACTGAATCTAAAGAGACCAGTTTTATTATTTTTGGCCAAAGCGTTCAGAAGTTATAAGCAAATATTTAACTTTTTCATATCTCCTGACCACTAGGGGGCACAGCGCCAAAACTCTGCAGGTAGCCTCAGATCATGATTGACATAACACACACCTAGTTTGGTCAGAAAACGCTAATGCGTTGCGGAGATAAAGCCTCAATTTCATTTTTGCGACCATTACGTCGGATTCTTTCGCGAGTTATTCGTAAACTGTTTGACATATCAACTTTCTTTGGATAACTTTTTGTCCACATGGTCTGGAGATGATGTGGTTCAATTTTCGTTGAAATCGGAAAAACGGCCTAGGAGGAGTTCGAAAAAGTAGGTTTTTCATAAAATTCAAAATGGCGGGAAAAATTTCATGACGGAAAATGACGTCATAGGGTGCAATCGAATCGTCTTGAGCCAAGGAATCAGTGGACATAAGAATTTTGTTTCTAGGTCATACGGTTCAAAAGTTATTAGCATAAACGTTAGTTCAACTTTGGACAGTTGGTGGCGCTAGAGATATTGAGTTAGAGACTTCAAATTTGTTATGGTCAATGATTGGACTGTCTTTAATGAGTGTGCCAACTTTTTTTCATTTTCCCGCTTACGGTTCTATGGGCTGTCATAGACTCCCATGGCGGAAGAAGATGAAGAATAAATATAGCTGCAAGCAGCCATGACGGGGCCAAGCACAAAGAAGGCATTAAATGTCATGCCGACATGGCTGGCAGCATCAGACAAACGGCAGGAAGCATCTAAAGACATTTCGAAAGGACTTCAGTCTAAATTGCTGAAAAATCATCAATACGGTCTTTAGTAATTCGATTTAACGGTTTATCACGTTTGACCAACAGGCAGCGCTGTAACCAAACTGATATGTCAAATCACGTGGTTTATCCAGAGTGAGGTGACAATGACACATGCAAAGTTTGGTGTCAATAGGGTAAAGCATTGCTGACATACTGCTTTAAAGTCATGTGTTTAAGCATAGCATTTCATGACAAAATTCTAAATAGCTGACGCTCAAAATGGCCGATATGAGAAAATTTGGTATCGCAGGACTCGGCATGATGCACTGAATCTAAAGACAGCAGTTTCATGTTTTTTGGACAAAGCATTCAAGAGTTATAATCAAAAATGTCAGATTTTCATATCTCCTGACCACTAGGGGGCAGAGCGCCAAAACTCTGCAGGTAGCCTCAGATCATGATTGACATGACACACAGAAAGTTTGGTAAGAATACGCTAATGCGTTGTGGAGATATAGCCTCGCTTTATTTGGTGGCCATTTGGTCAAATTCGTTCGCAATTTTATCGAAACCTGTTTGACGAATCAACTTTATTTTAATAACTTTTTGTCAGCATGGTCTGAAGATGTTATGATTCAATTTTGGTGAAAATTGGACAAACGGTGTGGGAGGAGTTCGAAAAAGTAGGTTTTTGAAGAAAAACAACATGGCGGACAGGAAGTTTGGCCGACTATGACAAATTTGGTATCTGTGTTCTCGGTTTGACCCAAGGAACGTATAAAGATAATTTGTTTTACCATAGGTTAATGTATTCAAAAGTTATTAGCATATTTGTAAATTTGGTTACAACTTTTGACCACAAGGTGGCGCTGCCTCAGAACTTTTTGTGTCCTATTAGGCCCAGGTCCCGAAGACACATATCGAGTTTCGTAACGATACGCCAATGTGTTTGTTAAATATAGCAATTTATGACAAAATTCAAAATGGCCGACCCTCAAAATGGCCGATATGGGAAAATTTGGTATCGCACGACTCGGCATGATGCACTGAATGTAACGAGACCAGTTTTATGATTTTTGGTCGAAGCGTTCAGAAGTTCTAAGAAAATATTTCACATTTTCATATCTCCAGACCACTAGGGGGCAGAGCGCCAAATCTCCGCAGGTAGCCTCAGACCATCATTGCCATAACACACACCAAGTTTGGTCAGAATACGCTAATGCGTTGCGGAGATATAGCCTCGCTTTTATTTCTGCTGCCATTTTGTCGAATTCTTTCGCAAGTTATTCGTAAACGGTTTGACAAATCAACTTTCTTTTAATAACTTTTTGTACACATAGTCTGGAGATGATGTGGTTCAATTTTCGTGAAAATCGGACAAACGGCCTAGGAGGAGTTCGAAAAAGTAGGTTTTTCTTAAAATTCAAAATGGCGGGAAAATTTTCATGACGGAAAATGACGTCATAGGGTGCATTCGAATCGTCTTGAGCCAAGGAATTAGTGGACGAAAGAATTTTGTTTCTAGGACATACGGTTCAAGAGTTATTTACGTAAACGTGAGTGCAAATTTGGACAGTTGGTGGCGCTAGAGACATTGAGTTAGAGACTTCAAATTTGCTCTGGTCAATGATTGGCTTGTCCTCTATCAGTGTGCCAAATTTTATCATTTTCCTGCAAACGGTTCTATGGCCTGCCATAGACTTCCATGGCGGAAGAAGAAGAAGAAGAAGAAGAAGAAGATGAATAATAATAATAAAGAACCGGAACGGAAACAATAGGTGCCTCCGCACCTTCGGTGCTTGGCCCCTAATAATAAGAACCGGAACAGAAACAATAGGTGCCTTCGCACCTTCGGTGCTTGGCCCCTAAATATAGCTGCTAGCAGCCATCACGGGGCCAAGCGCAAGGAGGGCATTAAATGTCATGCCGACATCGCTGGCATCATCAGACCAACGGCAATCAGAATCTAAAGACACTTCAATATGACTTAAGTCTAAATGGCTGAAAAATCAACAACACGGTCTTTAGTAATTCGATTTAATGGTTTATCACGTTCAACCAACAGGCAGCGCTGTAACCAAATTGTAGTGTCAATTCATGTGGTACATTGAGAGTGTGGTGACATTGACACATGCAAAGTTTGCTTTCAATTGGGTAAACCATTGCTGACAGAGCACTAAAGTCATGTGTTTGTTAAACATAGCATCTTATAAGAAAAATCGAAATGGCAGACGCTCAAAATGGCCGATATGGGAAAATTTGGTATCACAGGGCTCGGCATGACCCACTGGATCTAAAGACAGCAGTTTCATGATTTTTAGACAAAGCGTTCAGGAGTTATAATCAAAAATGTCAGTTTTTTTATATCTCCTGACCACTAGGGGGCAGAGCGCCAAAACTCGGCAGGTAGCCTCAGATCATGATTGACATAACACTCACCTAGTTTGGTCAGAAAACACTAATGCGTTGCGGAGATAAAGCCTCAATTTCATTTTTGCGACCATTACGTCGGATTCTTTCGCAAGTTATTCGTAAACGGTTTGACATATCAACTTTCTTTGGATAACTTTTTGTCAGGATGGTCTGGAGATGATGTGGTTTAATTTTGGTGAAAATTGGACAAACGGTCTGGGAGGAGTTCGACAAAGTAGGTTTTTAAAGAAAAACAACATGGTGGACAAGAAGTTTGGCCGACTATGACAAATTTGGTATCTATGTTCTTGGTTTGACCCAAGGAACGTATAAAGATAATTTGTTTTACCATAGGTTAACGCACTCAAAAGTTATTAGCATATTTGTAAATTTGGTTATAATTTTTGACCACAAGGGGGTGCTGCCTCGAAACTTTTTGAGTCGTATCAAGGTTAGGTGCCGAAGACACATATTGAGTTTCGTAACGATACGCCAATATCTTTGTTAAATATAGCAATTTATGACAATATTCAAAATGGCCGACGCTCAAAATGGCCGATATGGGAAAATTTGGTATCGCACGACTCGGCATGATGCACTGAATCTAAAGAGACCAGTTTTATTATTTTTGGCCAAAGCGTTCAGAAGTTATAAGCAAATATTTAACTTTTTCATATCTCCTGACCACTAGGGGGCACAGCGCCAAAACTCTGCAGGTAGCCTCAGATCATGATTGACATAACACACACCTAGTTTGGTCAGAAAACGCTAATGCGTTGCGGAGATAAAGCCTCAATTTCATTTTTGCGACCATTACGTCGGATTCTTTCGCAAATTATTCGTAAACTGTTTGACATATCAACTTTCTTTGGATAACTTTTTGTCCACATGGTCTGGAGATGATGTGGTTCAATTTTCGTTGAAATCGGAAAAACGGCCTAGGAGGAGTTCGAAAAAGTAGGTTTTTCATAAAATTCAAAATGGCGGGAAAAATTTCATGACGGAAAATGACGTCATAGGGTGCAATCGAATCGTCTTGAGCCAAGGAATCAGTGGACATAAGAATTTTGTTTCTAGGTCATACGGTTCAAAAGTTATTAGCATAAACGTTAGTTCAACTTTGGACAGTTGGTGGCGCTAGAGATATTGAGTTAGAGACTTCAAATTTGTTATGGTCAATGATTGGACTGTCTTTAATGAGTGTGCCAACTTTTTTTCATTTTCCCGCTTACGGTTCTATGGGCTGTCATAGACTCCCATGGCGGAAGAAGATGAAGAATAAATATAGCTGCAAGCAGCCATGACGGGGCCAAGCACAAAGAAGGCATTAAATGTCATGCCGACATGGCTGGCAGCATCAGACAAACGGCAGGAAGCATCTAAAGACATTTCGAAAGGACTTCAGTCTAAATTGCTGAAAAATCATCAATACGGTCTTTAGTAATTCGATTTAACGGTTTATCACGTTTGACCAACAGGCAGCGCTGTAACCAAACTGATATGTCAAATCACGTGGTTTATCCAGAGTGAGGTGACAATGACACATGCAAAGTTTGGTGTCAATAGGGTAAAGCATTGCTGACATACTGCTTTAAAGTCATGTGTTTAAGCATAGCATTTCATGACAAAATTCTAAATAGCTGACGCTCAAAATGGCCGATATGAGAAAATTTGGTATCGCAGGACTCGGCATGATGCACTGAATCTAAAGACAGCAGTTTCATGTTTTTTGGACAAAGCATTCAAGAGTTATAATCAAAAATGTCAGATTTTCATATCTCCTGACCACTAGGGGGCAGAGCGCCAAAACTCTGCAGGTAGCCTCAGATCATGATTGACATGACACACAGAAAGTTTGGTAAGAATACGCTAATGCGTTGTGGAGATATAGCCTCGCTTTATTTGGTGGCCATTTGGTCAAATTCGTTCGCAATTTTATCGAAACCTGTTTGACGAATCAACTTTATTTTAATAACTTTTTGTCAGCATGGTCTGAAGATGTTATGATTCAATTTTGGTGAAAATTGGACAAACGGTGTGGGAGGAGTTCGAAAAAGTAGGTTTTTGAAGAAAAACAACATGGCGGACAGGAAGTTTGGCCGACTATGACAAATTTGGTATCTGTGTTCTCGGTTTGACCCAAGGAACGTATAAAGATAATTTGTTTTACCATAGGTTAATGTATTCAAAAGTTATTAGCATATTTGTAAATTTGGTTACAACTTTTGACCACAAGGTGGCGCTGCCTCAGAACTTTTTGTGTCCTATTAGGCCCAGGTCCCGAAGACACATATCGAGTTTCGTAACGATACGCCAATGTGTTTGTTAAATATAGCAATTTATGACAAAATTCAAAATGGCCGACCCTCAAAATGGCCGATATGGGAAAATTTGGTATCGCACGACTCGGCATGATGCACTGAATGTAACGAGACCAGTTTTATGATTTTTGGTCGAAGCGTTCAGAAGTTCTAAGAAAATATTTCACATTTTCATATCTCCAGACCACTAGGGGGCAGAGCGCCAAATCTCCGCAGGTAGCCTCAGACCATCATTGCCATAACACACACCAAGTTTGGTCAGAATACGCTAATGCGTTGCGGAGATATAGCCTCGCTTTTATTTCTGCTGCCATTTTGTCGAATTCTTTCGCAAGTTATTCGTAAACGGTTTGACAAATCAACTTTCTTTTAATAACTTTTTGTACACATAGTCTGGAGATGATGTGGTTCAATTTTCGTGAAAATCGGACAAACGGCCTAGGAGGAGTTCGAAAAAGTAGGTTTTTCTTAAAATTCAAAATGGCGGGAAAATTTTCATGACGGAAAATGACGTCATAGGGTGCATTCGAATCGTCTTGAGCCAAGGAATTAGTGGACGAAAGAATTTTGTTTCTAGGACATACGGTTCAAGAGTTATTTACGTAAACGTGAGTGCAAATTTGGACAGTTGGTGGCGCTAGAGACATTGAGTTAGAGACTTCAAATTTGCTCTGGTCAATGATTGGCTTGTCCTCTATCAGTGTGCCAAATTTTATCATTTTCCTGCAAACGGTTCTATGGCCTGCCATAGACTTCCATGGCGGAAGAAGAAGAAGAAGAAGAAGAAGAAGATGAATAATAATAATAAAGAACCGGAACGGAAACAATAGGTGCCTCCGCACCTTCGGTGCTTGGCCCCTAATAATAAGAACCGGAACAGAAACAATAGGTGCCTTCGCACCTTCGGTGCTTGGCCCCTAAATATAGCTGCTAGCAGCCATCACGGGGCCAAGCGCAAGGAGGGCATTAAATGTCATGCCGACATCGCTGGCATCATCAGACCAACGGCAATCAGAATCTAAAGACACTTCAATATGACTTAAGTCTAAATGGCTGAAAAATCAACAACACGGTCTTTAGTAATTCGATTTAATGGTTTATCACGTTCAACCAACAGGCAGCGCTGTAACCAAATTGTAGTGTCAATTCATGTGGTACATTGAGAGTGTGGTGACATTGACACATGCAAAGTTTGCTTTCAATTGGGTAAACCATTGCTGACAGAGCACTAAAGTCATGTGTTTGTTAAACATAGCATCTTATAAGAAAAATCGAAATGGCAGACGCTCAAAATGGCCGATATGGGAAAATTTGGTATCACAGGGCTCGGCATGACCCACTGGATCTAAAGACAGCAGTTTCATGATTTTTAGACAAAGCGTTCAGGAGTTATAATCAAAAATGTCAGTTTTTTTATATCTCCTGACCACTAGGGGGCAGAGCGCCAAAACTCGGCAGGTAGCCTCAGATCATGATTGACATAACACTCACCTAGTTTGGTCAGAAAACACTAATGCGTTGCGGAGATAAAGCCTCAATTTCATTTTTGCGACCATTACGTCGGATTCTTTCGCAAGTTATTCGTAAACGGTTTGACATATCAACTTTCTTTGGATAACTTTTTGTCAGGATGGTCTGGAGATGATGTGGTTTAATTTTGGTGAAAATTGGACAAACGGTCTGGGAGGAGTTCGACAAAGTAGGTTTTTAAAGAAAAACAACATGGTGGACAAGAAGTTTGGCCGACTATGACAAATTTGGTATCTATGTTCTTGGTTTGACCCAAGGAACGTATAAAGATAATTTGTTTTACCATAGGTTAACGCACTCAAAAGTTATTAGCATATTTGTAAATTTGGTTATAATTTTTGACCACAAGGGGGTGCTGCCTCGAAACTTTTTGAGTCGTATCAAGGTTAGGTGCCGAAGACACATATTGAGTTTCGTAACGATACGCCAATATCTTTGTTAAATATAGCAATTTATGACAATATTCAAAATGGCCGACGCTCAAAATGGCCGATATGGGAAAATTTGGTATCGCACGACTCGGCATGATGCACTGAATCTAAAGAGACCAGTTTTATTATTTTTGGCCAAAGCGTTCAGAAGTTATAAGCAAATATTTAACTTTTTCATATCTCCTGACCACTAGGGGGCACAGCGCCAAAACTCTGCAGGTAGCCTCAGATCATGATTGACATAACACACACCTAGTTTGGTCAGAAAACGCTAATGCGTTGCGGAGATAAAGCCTCAATTTCATTTTTGCGACCATTACGTCGGATTCTTTCGCAAATTATTCGTAAACTGTTTGACATATCAACTTTCTTTGGATAACTTTTTGTCCACATGGTCTGGAGATGATGTGGTTCAATTTTCGTTGAAATCGGAAAAACGGCCTAGGAGGAGTTCGAAAAAGTAGGTTTTTCATAAAATTCAAAATGGCGGGAAAAATTTCATGACGGAAAATGACGTCATAGGGTGCAATCGAATCGTCTTGAGCCAAGGAATCAGTGGACATAAGAATTTTGTTTCTAGGTCATACGGTTCAAAAGTTATTAGCATAAACGTTAGTTCAACTTTGGACAGTTGGTGGCGCTAGAGATATTGAGTTAGAGACTTCAAATTTGTTATGGTCAATGATTGGACTGTCTTTAATGAGTGTGCCAACTTTTTTTCATTTTCCCGCTTACGGTTCTATGGGCTGTCATAGACTCCCATGGCGGAAGAAGATGAAGAATAATAATAAGAACCGGAACAGAAACAATAGGTGCCTTCGCACCTTCGGTGCTTGGCCCCTAATAATAATAAGAACCGGAACAAAAACAATAGGTGCCTCCGCACCTTCGGTGCT
>JAWRVZ010001428.1:0-26617 GCA_037043235.1 Rhodeus uyekii
AATGGTTTACCCAATTGAAAGCAAACTTTGCATGTGTCAATGTCACCACACTCTCAATGTACCACATGAATTGACACTACAATTTGGTTACAGCGCTGCCTGTTGGTTGAACGTGATAAACCATTAAATCGAATTACTAAAGACCGTGTTGTTGATTTTTCAGCCATTTAGACTTAAGTCATATTGAAGTGTCTTTAGATTCTTACTGCCGTTGGTCTGATGATGCCAGCCATGTCGGCATGACATTTAATGACCTCCTTGCGCTTGGCCCCGTGATGGCTGCTAGCAGCTATATTTAGGGGTTCAAACGCGAAGCGTTGAAAACCTATTGTAATTGTTAGGATTTTTATTATTATTATTATTATTATTATTATTCTTCTGCCGTAATGCGTCTTGTGCAGACCAAACCGTAAGGTCTAGAGACTTGAAACTTTGTCAGATGGTAGGTCTCAATTTGGGGAGAAAGTATCAAAATATGACGCAAATCGGGCTATAGGTGGCGCTACAGCGACTACAAACGCGTACATGTTCATAACTCGTAAACCGTTTGTCGTACACTCAAGTGTCTTATATCTCTGGAATCCTTGGCTCAAGACTTAAAAAATGTATATCTCCGATTTCATTTCCGCCTATAAAAATTTTCCGCCATTTTGAATTTTCTGAAAAAAAAAGTTTTCGAACTCCTCATAGACCGTTTGTCCAAATAACGCGAAACTTCACACATATCATCTAGAGACTCTCATGACCAAAAGTTATTCAAATAATTTTGATCGGTGATTCACGCTTGCAACGACACGCTAAAACGTTCGCATAAGGCTGAGACACTTTTGCTAAAATCAGAATAGCTCTGGAACGCAAAGAGATAATCTCACCAAACTTCACATAGTCATGTATAAGCTCAATTTGTGGTCACACCAAAAAAACTGGGCCAGTTGACCACTTGGTGGCGCTATATTGCGAAAAAAACACTCAATCACCTGTACAGGGTCACATTGTAGTCCGATTGACCTGAGACTTGTCATGCACGGTCTTTGTCCAAGGGTCCATGATGGTCTATGAGGACATTGGTGTATCTCAAAAAACATGACCGTCATCGGCCAATGAACTTTGAGCATCAATTAGACCAGCTTAACGAAGGTCGATCGGAACGAAACTCGATGGGCGTGTTTGACTCATGGCCCTAGTGGTCTGTCAGAATTTTGAAGAAAATCGGACACTAGTTGGCGCTAACAAGTTTTTTGCGTCTCTACTCACGTGGTGTTTCACGCATCCACAAAATATTGACTTCATCTGATAGATCTCCTCATACTGAACAACTTTGCCTCAAGAACCACTGCTGTCAATCAAATTGTTTGCGAAATATTGGAGATTTTTGAAATTTCAAATTTTTCGAACTCGTCATAGGCCGTCAATCTCACTGTCTTGAAAATTCACATGCATCATCTAGGGACACTCAAGGCAAAAAGTTGTCAAAGGATTTTCGATTAGTTAAACCGTTCAGCAGATACAATTTTTCATATATTTCTGATTTGGCCTATTGTGATTAAAATGTCTATATATCTTGTCCAAAAACAAGAAACTTCACAAAACTGTGTAAATGTTAAGAACCAGACATTATGAAGAAACTTGTGAGGTTTCATGTATTTCTGATGCTCGTACGGCTCACAATAAATTATAAACCATCTACATTTTAAAATCTTAGAAAAGCTGTAATACTAGTTTTGTCCACAAGAAAAACGTCACAGATCTGTGAACATGTTAAGAACAAGTCATTTTGAAGAAATGTGTCAGGTCTCATGTATTTCTGATGCTCATAGGGCTCACAATAAATTACAAATGATCTACATTTTAAAATCTTAGAAAAGCTGTAATACTACTTTTGTCCACAAGAGGCACCATATCATTTAATCTTCTCAGTCTGAACATCTTTAGAAAGATGACTATTCATTGTTTGCACAGAGTAGAAAACAAGTCAGATTGACATAGACTGACATAAACCGACAGAACAGTTCAGATGTTCAGTTCACAATATTAATATCATTGATAATCTTCTCAGTCTGAACATCTTTGAAAGATGACTATTCATTGTTTGCACAGAGTAGAAACTTCACAGAACTGTGCTCATTAGGAAAACTAGTCAGATTGACAAAAAAAGGTCATAACAGTTCAAATGATATGACGTGTAGTGTTAAACATATCCACATTGTTATCATTTGATAGATCTTCCCATACTGAAATTTTTTTGTAACGTCTATATATCATTTACACAAACTAGAAACTTCATAAAGCTCTGTTTATGTGGAGAACAAGTCAGATTGACATAGACCGACATAACAGTTCATACAGTTCAGTTCACAATGTCAATACATTTGATCTTCTCATTCTGAACATTTTAAAAGATGTCTATACATAGTTTACACAAAGTAGAAACTTCACAGAACTAAGATCGTGCAGAACAAACCGTAATTAGAGACTTGAAACCTGGCCAGATGGTAGGTCTCAATTTGGGGGGAACGTATCAAAATATGACACAAATCGGCCAATAGGTGGCGCTACAGCGGTCAAAATAGCTAAATTGCTAATAACTCCTAGACCGTTTGTCCTACACTCAAGTGTTTTATATCCCTGGAATCCTTGGCTCAAGACTTAAAAAATGTATATCTCCGATTTCATTTCCGTCTATAAAAATTTTCCGCCATTTTGAATTTTCTGAAAAAATTTTTTTTCGAACTCCTCATAGACCGTTTGTCCAAATCACACGAAACTTCACACGCATCATCTAGAGACTCTCCTGACCAAAAGTTATTCAAAGAATTTTGATCAGTGATTTCATTTCCGTCTATAAAAATTTTCCGCCATTTTGAATTTTCTGAAAAAATTTTTTTTCGAACTCCTCATAGACCGTTTGTCCAAATCACACGGCACACGCATCATCTAGAGACTCTCCTGACCAAAAGTTATTCAAAGAATTTTGATCAGTGATTCACGTCGCAACAGGACATCCAAACGTCTGAACAGGGCGGAGCCTCTTTGCTAAAATCGTAATAATTCTGGAACGCAAAGAGATAATCTCACCAAACTTGAAATACTCATGTATGAGCTAGTTTTTTGGTCACGCTAAAAAATCTGCAACGATTGACCACTTGGTGGCGCTATATTATGAAAAAAACACTAAAACATTTGTACATGTGCACTCGTTAGTCCGATTGACTTGAAACTTGTCATGCATGGTCTTTGTCCAATGACCGATGATGATCTATGAGGATATTGCCGTAGCTCAAAAAACATGGCTGTCATGGGCCAATGAAGTTTGAGCATCAATTAGGCCAACTTAACGAACCTTGATCGGAATGAAACTCGATGAGCGTGTTTGACTCATGGCCCTAGAGGTCTGTCAGAATTTTAAAAGAAATCAGCCACTAGTTGGCGCTAACGAGTTTTTTTGCATCTCTAATCACGTGGTGTTTCACACATCCTCACAATATTGATATCATCTGTTAGATCGTCTCATACTGAGCAACTTTGTCTCAAGAACCACTGCTGTAAATCGAATTGTTAGCGAAATATTGGAGATTTTAGAAAATAAATTTTTTTCGAACTAGTCATAGGCCGTCGATACGATTGGCTTGAAAATTCACACGCATCATCTAAGGGCACTCAAGGCAAAAAGTTATTCAAAGAATTTCGATCAGTTAAACCGTTCAGCAGATACAATTTTTCATATATTTCTGATTTGGCCTATTGTGATTAAAATGTCTATATATCTTGTGCACAAACAAAAAACGTCACAGAACTGTGAACATGTTAAGAACAAGTCATTTTGAAGAAGTGTGTCTGGTTTCATGTATTTCTGATGCTCATAGGGCTCACAATAAATTATAAACGATCTATATTTAAAAATCTCAGTAAAGCTGTAATACTAGTTTTGTCCACAAGAGGCACCGTCAGGCTAGGAAATCTTTTTTTTCCAATTTCAATTAGAAGAATCTTTGCTCACATCTTGTTTCACACATCCACACTGATTTTAGTATTTGATAAATCTTTGAAATACTGAATAAAAAAATTAAAACTGAAAAAATGATGGCTGTAATATTACTTGTCCACAAGAGGGAGCCACAGGATAAGTAATCTTTTTATTCCAATTTCTGAATTTGTTTTTCTTTTAAAACCCCTTAAGACCTGAAATAGGTCCCAGGAAAAAAAAAGTAAAATAAAATACCATTAAATTAGGGAGGGCATAGGGCATAAATTAAGGAGTCAAAAAAAAAAAAAAAAATTCATAACTCCTTCATAGAAATTTTTGATGTCCATTGTAATGGACATCAAGACTAAAGTGTTGTAAATCAGATTGCTATAAAGTCCTTTAGACAATAAAAAAATTTGATATAATTTTTTTTTTTTTTTTGTTTTTTTACATTTCTAGGTCAAGAACCTGAACAAGTGGCACAGAGCAGTTGCATCTTGCACTGATCACAGAATTGTACAGATTTGCACATTTTTAACAAAATACACCTCTCATAGGAAATGCATTGGGAGACTGCAAACAGTGACTTTACACACACACATAGGCTGTGTGTTTCTTTCCAGGTATTCCCAAGTGGCACAGAGCAGTAGTGCATCTTGCACTGATCACAGAATTGTATACTCTGCATATTACATTTTTTCACAAATGTAGTATTACTGTGATAACTGTATTTTTTATCTCATATATCATATCTCAGAACATTACATATTTGGCTCTAGAGACAATAATAGCCCATTCTGTCAATCTTAGAGCTGTTGGCCACTTTTAGATGGAGTGTCCACCCCATCTGGTGGGGATTTCACAACATTACACCACTGTTTTTTATTTTTTTATTTTTTTTCATATGCCCCCACTGGCCATAACAGCAAATAACATTATGATACCACATTAGGACATCTGTACAATACCTGTAAACATTTTTTTTTTGTGGATATTGTATTTATTAGGTCCTACAGATCCCAAATAGCAAGAAAAATTATAAAATGCACAGATAGATATGCAAAGAGGATCTATAATAAATTTCAATATGCATATCTGAATGGGCATTGATTAGGTGACACTGAGACCTGGTGTCCATTACAATGGACATGCATTTTTCAAAAAATCCTGAGAAAAAACTTGCAGGTCTCCAATCGATTTTTTACTTTTATTAGTAAGTTAAATCTCTCTATTTTACATACCAACTGTGAAATTTTGGCAAACATTTCAAAGATTGAAAATATAACTGTAGAAAATGCAGCTTCCTTCTGTAGGTGAAAAACAGCGCCCCCGTGCTTCACTTCAAATGTTGTGGGTTTTTAAAAATTTCCACATCCAGAACTTTACTGCCATCTAGAGGATGACAAGGGTCCAATCTCTTGGGGTGCATGCTTTAAATTAGGAAAAATGCTCAAAAAGTAAAAAAAAAAAAAAAAGGGGCGTGAAATGTCATGTCCATTGTAATGGACACCAGGTCTGAAGGGGTTTTAATATGTGAACAATTTCTAAACTGACTGTCACGGTACACTCGTCATGTCCATTGTAATGATGGTTTATGGATTCACCAGGTCTGAAGGGGTTTTAATATGTGAACAATTTCTAAACTGACTGTCACGGTACACTCGTTTATTCGATTGACTTGAAACTTGTCATGCACTGTCCTTATCCAAGGGTCCATGATGGTTTATGAAGATATTGGCAAATCTCAAAAAACATGGCCGTCATCGGCCAATGAAGTTTGAGCATCAATTAGACCAACTTAACAAAGGTCGATTGCAACGAAACTTGATGGGAGTGTTTGGATGAAATATGGTGCTAAACACAACTACACAATATTAATATTGTTTGATAAATCTCCTCATAATGAACAACTCATCACCAACTGAAAGATGATGGCTGTCATATTATTTTTGTCCACAATAGGGAACCACAGGATAAGAAATCTTTTTTATGTATATATGGATGTAAAATTCACACTTTCGCTTAAATCTTAATAACTCTGGATTGCAAAAAGATAATCTCACCAAACTTGAAATACTCATGTAAGAGCTCATTGACCACTTGGTGGCGCTATATTATGAAAAAAACACTGTGGCTATATTATGAAAAAAACACTAAAACATCTTGTGGTAATCTGCAACGATTGACCACTCAGGTGGCGCTACGTTTGAACACCCTGTACATGTCATTGTTAGTCCGATTGACTTCAAACTTGTATACGTTCTATTAGGGGTTCAAACTTGCGAAGCGTTGAAAACCTATTGTAATTGTGCAGCTATATTATTAGGGGTTCAAACGCGAAGCGTTGAAAACCTATTGTAATTGTTAGGATTTTTATTATTATTATTAGGGGTTCAAACGCGAAGCGTTGAAAACCTATTGTAATTGTTAGGATTTTTATTATTATTATTATTATTATTATTATTCTTCTGCCGTAATGCGTCTTGTGCAGACCAAACCGTAAGGTCTAGAGACTTGAAACTTTGTCAGATGGTAGGTCTCAATTTGGGGAGAACGTATCAAAATATGACGCAAATCGGGCTATAGGTGGCGCTACAGCGACTACAAACGCGTACATGTTCATAACTCGTAAACCGTTTGTCGTACACTCAAGTGTCTTATATCTCTGGAATCCTTGGCTCAAGACTTAAAAAATGTATATCTCCGATTTGGGGAGAACGCCTATAAAAATTTTCCGCATTTTGAATTTTCTGGCTAAAAAATCAGAATGTGGAACGCAAAGAGATAATCTCACCAAACTTCACATAGTCATGTATAAGCTCAATTTGTGGTGGAGTTGACCACTTGGTGGCGCTATATTGCGAAAAAAACACTCAATCACCTGTACAGGGTCACATTGTAGTCCGATTGACCTGAGACTTGTCATGCACGGTCTTTGTCCAAGGGTCCATGATGGTCTATGAGGACATTGGTGTATCTCAAAAAAACATGATCGGCCGTCATCGGACCAATGCGAAAAAAACACCTGTACAGGGTCACATTGTAGTCCGATTCGTCAACTTTGAGCATCAATTAGACCAGCTTAACGAAGGTCGATCGGAACGAAACTCGATGGGCGTGTTTGACTCATGGCCCTAGTGGTCTGTCAGAATTTTGAAGAAAATCGGACACTAGTTGGCGCTAACGAGTTTTTTGCGTCTCTACTCACGTGGTGTTTCATGCATCCACAAAATATTGATATCATCTGATAGATCTCCTCATACTGAACAACTTTGCCTCAAGAACCACTGCTGTCAATCAAATTGTTTGCGAAATATTGGAGATTTTTGAAATTTCAAATTTTTCAGATACAATTTTTCATAACTCGTCATAGGCCGTCAATCTCACTGTCTTGAAAATTCACATGCATCATCTAGGGACACTCAAGGCAAAAAGTTGTCAAAGGATTTTCGATTAGTTAAACCGTTCAGCAGATACAATTTTTCATATATTTCTGATTTGGCCTATTGTGATTAAAATGTCTATATATCTTGTCCAAAAACAAGAAACTTCACAAAACTGTGTAAATGTTAAGAACAAGACATTATGAAGAAACTTGTGAGGTTTCATGTATTTCTGATGCTCGTACGGCTCACAATAAATTATAAACCATCTACATTTTAAAATCTTAGAAAAGCTGTAATACTAGTTTTGTCCACAAGAGAAACGTCACAGATCTGTGAACATGTTAAGAACAAGTCATTTTGAAGAAATGTGTCAGGTCTCATGTATTTCTGATGCTCATAGGGCTCACAATAAATTACAAATGATCTACATTTTAAAATCTTAGAAAAGCTGTAATACTACTTTTGTCCACAAGAGGCACCATCAGGCTAGAAAATCTTTTTATGTGGAGAACAAGTCAGATTGACATAGACTGACATAAACCGAGAACAGTTCAGATGTTCAGTTCACAATATTAATATCATTTAATCTTCTCAGTCTGAACATCTTTGAAAGATGTCTATTCATTGTTTGCACAGAGTAGAAACTTCACAGAACTGTGTTCATTAGGAAAACTAATCAGATTGACAAAAAAAGGTCATAACGGTTCAAATGATATGACGTGTAGTGTTAAACATATCCACATTGTTATCATTTGATAGATCTTCCCATACTGAAATTTTTTTGTAACGTCTATATATCATTTACACAAAATAGAAACTTCATAAAGCTCTGTTTATGTGGAGAACAAGTCAGATTGACATAGACCGACATAACAGTTCATATGTTCAGTTCACAATGTCAATATCATTTGATCTTCTCATTCTGAACATCTTTGAAAGATGTCTATACATTGTTTACACAAAGTAGAAACTTCACAGAACTGTGCACATTAGGAGAACTAGTCAGATTGACCACAAACAGTCAGCTGACAGCTCAGATGGTCCTGCCACGTTTGAACCCCGGTCATTGCTGCTTGCAGCTATATTTTATTAGGGGTTCAAACGCGAAGCGTTGAAAACCTATTGTAATTGTTAGGATTTTTATTATTATTATTATTATTATTATTATTCTTCTGCCGTAATGCGTCTCGTGCAGACCAAACCGTAAGGTCTAGAGACTTGAAACTTTGTCAGATGGTAGGTCTCAATTTGGGGAGAACGTATCAAAATATGACGCAAATCGGGCTATAGGTGGCGCTACAGCGACTACAAACGCGTACATGTTCATAACTCGTAAACCGTTTGTCGTACACTCAAGTGTCTTATATCTCTGGAATCCTTGGCTCAAAACTTAAAAAATGTATATCTCCGATTTCATTTCCGCCTATAAAAATTTTCCGCCATTTTGAATTTTCTGAAAAAAAAATTTTTCGAACTCCTCATAGGCCGTTTGTCCAAATCACGCAAAATTTCCCACGCATCATCTAGAGACTCTCATGACCAAAAGTTGTCAAAGGAATTTTGATCGGTGATTCACGCTTGCAACAAGACAATAAAACGTTCGCATAAGGCGGAGACACTTTTGCTAAAATCGTAATACCTCTGGAACGCAAAGAGATAATCTCACCAAACTTCACATAGTCATGTATAAGATCAATATGTGGTCACACCAAAAAAACTGCGATGATTGACCACTTGGTGGCGCTATATTGCGAAAAAAACACTCAATCACCTGTACAGGGTCACATGGTAGTCCGATTGACCTGAGACTTGTCATGCACGGTCTTTGTCCAAGGGTCCATGATGGTCTATGAGGACATTGGTGTATCTCAAAAAACATGACCGTCATCGGCCAATGAACTTTGAGCATCAATTAGACTAGCTTAACGAAGGTCGATCGGAACGAAACTCGATGGGCGTGTTTGACTCATGGCCCTAGTGGTTGTCAGAATTTTGAAGAAAATCGGACACTAGTTGGCGCTAACGAGTTTTTTGCGTCTCTACTCACGTGGTGTTTCACGCATCCACAGAATATTGATATCATCTGATAGATCTCCTCATACTGAACAACTTTGCCTCAAGAACCACTGCTGTCAATCAAATTGTTTGCGAAATATTGGAGATTTTTGAAATTTCAAATTTTTCGAACTCGTCATAGGCCGTCAATCTCACTGGCTTGAAAATTCACACGCATCATCTAGGGACACTCAAGGCAAAAAGTTGTCAAAGGATTTTCGATTAGTTAAACCGTTCAGCAGATACAATTTTTCATATATTTCTGATTTGGCCTATTGTGATTAAAATGTCTATATATCTTGTCCAAAAACAAGAAACTTCACAAAACTGTGTAAATGTTAAGAACAAGACATTATGAAGAAACTTGTGAGGTTTCATGTATTTCTGATGCTCGTACGGCTCACAATAAATTATAAACACTCTATATTTTAAAATCTTAGAAAAGCTGTAATACTACTTTTGTCCACAAGAGAAACGTCACAGAACTGTGAACATGTTAAGAACAAGTCATTTTGAAGAAATGTGTCAGGTCTCATGTATTTCTGATGCTCATAGGGCTCACAATAAATAATAAACTATCTATATTTTAAAATCTTAGAAAAGCTGTAATACTACTTTTGTCCACAAGAGGCGCCGTCAGGCTAGAAAATCTTTTCATGTGGAGAACAAGTCAGATTGACATAGACTGACATAAAAGTTCAGATGATATGATGTGTGGTGTTAAACATATCCACACGATATTAATATAATTTGATAGATCTTCCTATAGTGAAAAAATGTGTAATATGATATGTCTATACATCGTTTACACAAACTAGAAACTTCATAAAGATGTGTTTATGTGGAGAACAAGTCAGATTGACATAGATCGACATTACAGTTCAGATGTTCAGTTCACAATATTAATATCATTTGATCTTCTCATTCTGAACATCTTTGAAAGATGTCTATACATTGTTTGCACAAAGTAGAAACTTCACAGAACTGTGCACATTAGGAGAACTAGTCAGATTGACCACAAACAGTCATGACAGCTCAGATGGTCCTGCTACGTTTGAACCCCGGTCATTGCTGCTTGCAGCTATATTTATTATTATTATTATTATTCTTCTGCCGTAATGCGTCTCGTGCAGACCAAACCGTAAGGTCTAGAGACTTGAAAGTTGGTCAGATGGTAGGTCTCAATTTGGGGAGAACGTATCAAAATATGACGCAAATCGGGCAATAGGTGGCGCTACAGCGACTACAAACGCGTACACGCTCATAACTCGTAAACCGTTTGTCGTACACTCAAGTGTCTTATATCCCTGGAATCCTTGGCTCAGGACTTAAAAAATGTATATCTCCGATTTCATTTCCGCCTATAAAAATTTTCCGCCATTTTGAATTTTCTGAAAAAAATTTTTTTCAAACTCCTCATAGGCCGTTTGTCCAAATCACGCAAAATTTCACACGCATCATCTAGAGACTCTCATGACCAAAAGTTGTCAAAGGAATTTTGATCGGTGGTTCACGCTTGCAACAAGACAATAAAACGTTCGGATAAGGCGGAGACACTTTTGCTAAAATCGTAATAGCTCTGGAACGCAAAGAGATAATCTCACCAAACTTCACATAGTCATGTATAACCTCAATTTGTGGTCACACCAAAAAAACTGCGATGATTGACCACTTGGTGGCGCTATATTGCGAAAAAAACACTCAATCACCTGTACAGGGTCACATGGTAGTCCGATTGACCTGAGACTTGTCATGCACGGTCTTTGTCCAAGGGTCCATGATGGTCTATGAGGACATTGGTGTATCTCAAAAAACATGACCGTCATCGGCCAATGAACTTTGAGCATCAATTAGACCAGCTTAACGAAGGTCGATCGGAACGAAACTCGATGGGCGTGTTTGACTCATGGCCCTAGTGGTCTGTCAGAATTTTGAAGAAAATCGGACACTAGTTGGCGCTAACGAGTTTTTTGCGTCTCTACTCACGTGGTGTTTCACGCATCCACAAAATATTGACTTCATCTGATAGATCTCCTCATTCTGAACAACTTTGCCTCAAGAACCACTGCTGTCAATCAAATTGTTTGCGAAATATTGGAGATTTTTGAAATTTCAAATTTTTCGAACTCGTCATAGGCCGTCAATCTCACTGTCTTGAAAATTCACATGCATCATCTAGGGACACTCAAGGCAAAAAGTTGTCAAAGGATTTTCGATTAGTTAAACCGTTCAGCAGATACAATTTTTCATATATTTCTGATTTGGCCTATTGTGATTAAAATGTCTATATATCTTGTCCAAAAACAAGAAACTTCACAAAACTGTGTAAATGTTAAGAACCAGACATTATGAAGAAACTTGTGAGGTTTCATGTATTTCTGATGCTCGCACGGCTCACAATAAATTATAAACCATCTACATTTTAAAATCTTAGAAAAGCTGTAATACTAGTTTTGTCCACAAGAGAAACGTCACAGATCTGTGAACATGTTAAGAATAAGTCATTTTGAAGAAATGTGTCAGGTCTCATGTATTTCTGATGCTCATAGGGCTCACAATAAATTACAAATTATCTACATTTTAAAATCTTAGAAAAGCTGTAATACTACTTTTGTCCACAAGAGGCACCATCAGGCTAGAAAATCTTTTTATGTGGAGAAAAGGTCAGATTGACATAGACTGACATAAACCGACAGAACAGTTCAGATGTTCAGTTCACAATATTAATATCATTTAATCTTCTCAGTCTGAACATCTTTGAAAGATGTCTATTCATTGTTTGCACAGAGTAGAAACTTCACAGAACTGTGCTCATTAGGAAAACTAGTCAGATTGACAAAAAAAGGTCATAACAGTTCAAATGATATGACGTGTAGTGTTAAACATATCCACATTATAATCATTTGATAGATCTTCCCATACTGAAAAAATTTGTAACATGTCTATATATCATTTACACAAACTAGAAACTTCATAAAGCTCTGTTTATGTGGAGAACAAGTCAGATTGACATAGACCGACATAACTGTTCATATGTTCAGTTCACAATGTCAATATCATTTGATCTTCTCACTCTGAACATCTTTGAAAGATGTCTATACATTTTTTTACACAAAGTAGAAACTTCACAGAACTGTGCACATTAGGAGAACTAGTCAGATTGACCACAAACCGTCATGACAGCTCAGATGGTCCTGCTACGTTTGAACCCCGGTCATTGCTGCTTGCAGCTATATTTAGGGGTTCAAACGCGAAGCGTTGAAAACCTATTGTAATTGTTAGGATTTTTATTATTAGGGGTTCAAACGCGAAGCGTTGAAAACCTATTGTAATTGTTAGGATTTTTATTATTATTATTATTCTGCCGTACTTCTTATCGTGCAGATCAAACCGTAAGTCCTAGAGACTTGAAAGTTGGCCAGATGGTAGGTCTTAATTTGGGGAGAACGTATCAAAATATGACGCAAATCGGGCAATAGGTGGCGCTACAGCGACTACAAACGCGTACACGCTCATAACTCGTAAACCGTTTGTCGTACACTCAAGTGTCTTATATCTCTGGAATCCTTGGCTCAAGACTTAAAAAATGTATATCTCCGATTTCATTTCCGTCTATAAAAATTTTCCGCCATTTTGAATTTTCTGAAAAAATTTTTTTTCGAACTCCTCATAGGCCGTTTGTCCAAATAACGCGAAACTTCACACATATCATCTAGAGACTCTCATGACCAAAAGTTATTCAAAGAATTTTGATCGGTGATTCAGGCTCGCAACAACACGCTAAAACGTTCGCATAAGGCGGAGGCACTTTCGCTAAAATCGTAATAACTCTGGAGTGCAAAGAGATAATCTCACCAAACTTCAAATAATCATGTATAAGCTCATTTTGTGGTCACACCAAAAAAACTGGGCCAGTTGACCACTTGGTGGCGCTATATTGCGAAAAAAACTCTAAATCACCTGTACAGGGTCACATGTTTGTCTGATTAACTTGAAACTTGTCATGCACGGTCTTTGTCCAAGGGTCCATGATGGTGTATGAGGACATTGGTGTATCTCAAAAAACATGGCCGTCGTCAGCTAATGAACTTTGAGCATCAATTAGACCAGCTTAACGAAGGTCGATCAGAATGAAACTCGATGGGCGTGTTTGACTCATGACCCTAGAGATCTGTCAGAATTTTGAAAAAGATCGGACACTAGTTGGCGCTAACGAGTTTTTTTGCGTCTCTACTCACGTGGTGTTTCACGCATCCACACAATATTGATATCATATGATAGATCTCCTCCTACTGAACAACTTTGCCTCAAGAACCACTGCTGTCAATCAAATTGTTTGTGAAATATTGGAGATTTTGGAAATTTCAACTTTTTCGAACTCGTCATAGGCGGTCAATACGATTGGCTTGAAAATTCACACGCATCATCTAGGGACACTCAAGGGAAAAAGTTATTCAAAGAATTTTGATCAGTCAAACCCTTCAGCAGATATAATTTTTCATATATTTCTGGTTTGGCCTATTGTGAATAAAAGTCTATATATCTTGTCCACAAACAAGAAACTTCACAAAACTCTGAAAATGTTAAGAACAAGTCATTTTGAAGAAACGTGTGAGGTTTTATGTATTTCTGATGCTCGTACGGTTCACAATAAATTATAAACTTTCTATATTTTAAAATCTTAGAAAAGCTGTAATACTAGTTTTGTCCACAAGAGGCACTGTCAGTCTAGGGAATCTTTTTATTCCATTTCGAGCTTGAAAGCTCTCTGTTGACATGTTGTTTCAAAACATTTGTAACATATCTACATATTGTTTACACAAACTAGAAGCTTCATAAAGCTGCCTTTATGTGGAGAACAAGTCAGATTGACATAGACTGACATTAACCGACAGAACAGTTCAGATGTTCAGTTCACAATATTAATATCATTTAATCTTCTCATTCTGAACATCTTTGAAAGATGTCTATTCATTGTTTGCACAGAGTAGAAACTTCACAGAACCGTGCTCATTAGGAAAACTAGTCAGATTTACAAAAAAAGGTCATAACAGTTCAGATGATATGACGTGTAGTGTTAAACATATCCACATTATTATCATTTGATAGATCTTCCCATACTGAAAAAAATTTGTAACATGTCTATATATCATTTACACAAACTAGAAACTTCATACAGCTCTGTTTATGTGGAGAACAAGTCAGATTGACATAGACCGACATACACCGACATAACTGTTCATATGTTCAGTTCACAATGTCAATATCATTTGATCTTCTCATTCTGAACATCTTTGAAAGATGTCTATACATTGTTTACACAAATAGAAACTTCACAGAACTGTGCACATTAGGAGAACCAGTCAGATTGACCACAAACCGTCTTGACAGCTCAGATGGTCTTGCGACGTTTGAACCCCGGTCATTGCTGCTTGCAGCTATATTTAGGGGTTCAAACGCGAAGCGTTGAAAACCTATTGTAATTGTTAGGATTTTTATTATTAGGGGTTCAAACGCGTAGCGTTGAATACCTATTGTATCTGTTAGGATTTTTATTATTATTCTTCTGCCGTAATGCGTCTCGTGCAGAACAAACCGTAAGGTCTAGAGACTTGAAACCTGGCCAGATGGTAGGTCTCAATTTGGGGGGAACGTATCAAAATATGACGCAAATCGGCCAATAGGTGGCGCTAGAGCGATCAAAATAGCTAAATCGCTAATAACTCCTAGACCGTTTGTCCTACACTCAAGTGTTTTATATCTCTGGAATCCTTGGCTCAAGGCGAACAAAACGTATATCTCCGATTTCATTTCCGTCTAGAAAAATTTTCCGCCATTTTGAATTTTCTGAAAAAAATTTTTTTTGAACTCCTCATAGACCGTTTGTCCAAATCACACGAAACTTCACACGCATCATCTAGAGACTCTCCTGACCAAAAGTTATTCAAAGAATTTTGATCAGTGATTCACGCTCGCAACAGGACATCCAAACGTCTGAATAGGGCGGAGCCTCTTTCGCTAAAATCGTAATAATTCTGGAACGCAAAGAGATAATCTCACCAAACTTGAAATAGTCATGTATGAGCTAGTTTTTTGGTCACGCTAAAAAATCTGCAACGATTGACCACTTGGTGGAGCTATATTATGAAAAAAACACTAAAACATTTGTACATGTGCACTCGTTAGTCCGATTGACTTGAAACTTGTCATGCATGGTCTTTGTCCAATGACCGATGATGATCTATGAGGATATTGCCGTATCTCAAAAAACATGGCTGTCACGGGCCAATGAAGTTTGAGCATCAATTAGACCAACTTAACGAACCTTGATCGGAATGAAACTCGATGAGCGTGTTTGACTCATGGCCCTAGAGGTCTGTCAGAATTTTAAAAGAAATCAGCCACTAGTTGGCGCTAACGAGTTTTTTTGCATCTCTAATCACGTGGTGTTTCACACATCCTCACAATATTGATATCATCTGTTAGATCGTCTCATACTGAGCAACTTTGCCTCAAGAACCACTGCTGTAAATCGAATTGTTAGCGAAATATTGGAGATTTTAGAAAATAATTTTTTTTCGAACTAGTCATAGGCCGTCGATACGATTGGCTTGAAAATTCACACGCATCATCTAAGGGCACTCAAGGCAAAAAGTTATTCAAAGAATTTCGATCAGTTAAACCGTTCAGCAGATACAATTTTTCATATATTTCTGATTTGGCCTATTGTGATTAAAATGTCTATATATCTTGTGCACAAACAAAAAACGTCACAGAACTGTGAACATGTTAAGAACAAGTCATTTTGAAGAAGTGTGTCTGGTTTCATGTATTTCTGATGCTCATAGGGCTCACAATAAATTATAAACTATCTATATTTAAAAATCTCAGTAAAGCTGTAATACTAGTTTTGTCCACAAGAGGCACCGTCAGGCTAGGAAATCTTTTTTTTCCAATTTCAGTTAGAAGAATCTTTGCTCACATCTTGTTTCACACATCCACACTATTTTAGTATTTGATAGATCTTTCCATACTGAATAAAAACCAATTAAAACTGAAAAAATGATGGCTGTAATATTACTTGTCCACAAGAGGGAGCCACAGGATAAGAAATCTTTTTATTCCAATTTCTGAATTTGTTTTTCTTTTAAAACCCCTTCAGACCTGAAATAGGTCCCAGGAAAAAATAAATAAAATAAAATACCATTAAATTAGGGAGGGCATAGGGCATAAATTAAGGAGTCAAAAAAAAAAAAAAAAAAATTCATAACTCCTTCATAGAAATTTTTGATGTCCATTGTAATGGACATCAGGACTAAAGCGTTGTAAATCAGATTGCTATAAAGTCCTATAGACAATAAAAAAATGTGATATTTTTTTTTTTTTTACATTTCTAGGTCAAGAACCTGAACAATATAACATTTCAACTTTAATTTTTTTTTGTACAGATTTGCACATTTTTAACAAAATACACCTCTCATAGGAAATGCATTGGGAGACTGCAAACAGTGACTTTACACACACACACATAGGCTGTGTGTTTCTTTCCAGGTATTCCCAAGTGGCACAGAGCAGTAGTGCATCTTGCACTGATCACAGAATTGTATACTCTGCATATTACATTTTTTCACAAATGTAGTATTACTGTGATAACTGTATTTTTTATCTCATATCTCATATCTCAGAACATTACATATTTGGCTCTTGAGACAATAATAGCCCATTCTGTCAATCTTAGAGCTGTTGGCCACTTTTAGATGGAGTGTCCACCCCATCTGGTGGGGATTTCACAACATTACACCACTGTTTTTTTTTTTGTTTGTTTGTTTTTCATATGCCCCCCACTGGCCATAACAGCAAAAAACATTATGATACCACATTAGGACATCTGTACAATACCTGTAAACATTTTTTTTTGTGGATATTGTATTTATTAGGTCCTACAGATCCCAAATAGCAAGAAAAATTATAAAATGCACAGATAGATATGCAAAGAGGATCTATAATAAATCTCAATATGCATATCTGAATGGGCATTGATTAGGTGACACTGAGACCTGGTGTCCATTACAATGGACATGCATTTTTCAAAAAATCCTGAGAAAAAACTTGCAGGTCTCCAATCGATTTTTTACTTTTATTAGTAAGTTAAATCTCTCTATTTTACATACCAACTGTGAAATTTTGGCAAACATTTCAAAGATTGAAAATATAACTGTACAAAATGACAAGGGTCCAATCTCTTGGGGTGCATGCTTTAAATTAGGAAAAATGCTCAAAAAGTAAAAAAAAAAAAAAGGGGCGTGAAATGTCATGTCCATTGTAATGGACACCAGGTCTGAAGGGGTTTTAATATGTGAACAATTTCTAAATTGGCTGTCACGGTACACTTGTTTATTCGATTGACTTGAAACTTGTCATGCACTGTCCTTATCCAAGGGTCCATGATGGTCTATGAAGATATTGGCATATCTCAAAAAACATGGCCGTCATCGGCCAATGAAGTTTAAGCATCAATTAGACCAACTTAACAAAGGTCGATTGCAACGAAACTTGATGGGAGTGTTTGGATGAAATGTAGTGCTAAACACAACTACACAATATTAATATTGTTTGATAAATCTCCTCATAATGAATAACTCATCACCAACTGAAAGATGATGGCTGTCATAATATTTTTGTCCACAATAGGGAACCACAGGATAAGAAATCTTTTTTATGTATATATGGATATAAAATTCACACTTTCGCTAAAATCTTAATAACTCTGGATTGCAAAGAGATAATCTCACCAAACTTGAAATACTCATGTAAGAGCTCATTTTGTGGTAACACTAAAAAATCTGCAACGATTGACCACTTGGTGGCGCTATATTATGAAAAAAAAACACTAAAACATCTGTACATGTGCACTTGTTAGTCCGATTGACTTCAAACTTGTCATGCACGTTCTTTGTCCAATGGGCCTTGATGGTCTTGCTAAGTTTGAACCCCGGTGATTGCTGCTTGCAGCTATATTTAGGGGTTCAAACGCGTAGCGTTGAATACCTATTGTATCTGTTAGGATTTTTATTATTATTCTTCTGCCGTACTTCCGATCGTGCAGACCAAACCGTAAGGTCTAGAGACTTGAAACCTGGCCAGATGGTAGGTCTCAATTTGGGGGGAACGTATCAAAACATGACGCAAATCGGCCTATAGGGGGCGCTACAGCGATCAAAATAGCTAAATCGCTAATAACTCCTAGACCGTTTGTTCTACACTCAAGTGTCTTATATCTCTGGAATCCTTGGCTCAAGACGAACAAAACGTATATCTCCGATTTCATTTCCGTCTAGAAAAATTTTCCGCCATTTTGAATTTTCTGAAAAAAATTTTTTTCGAACTCCTCATAGGCCGTTTATCCAAATCACGTGAAACTTCACACGCATCATCTAGAGACTTTCCTGACCAAAAGTTATTCAAAGAATTTTGATCAGTGATTCACGCTCGCAACAGGACGTCCAAACGTCTGAGTAGGGCGGAGCCTCTTTTGCTAAAATCATAATAATTCTGGAACGCAAAGAGATAATCTCACCAAACTTGAAATACTCATGTATGAGGTAGTTTTGTGGTCACGCTAAAAAATCTGCAACGATTGACCACTTGGTGGCGCTATATTATGAAAAAAACACTAAAACATTTGTACATGTGCACTCGTTAGTCCGATTGACTTGAAACTTGTCATGCATGGTCTTTGTCCAATGACCCATGATGATCTATGAGGATATTGGCGTATCTCAAAAAACATGGCTGTCATCGGCCAATGAAGTTTGAGCATCAATTAGACCAACTTAACGAACCTTGATCGGAATGAAACTTGATGAGTGTGTTTGACTCATGGCCCTAGAGGTCTATCAGAATTTTTAAAGAAATCAGCCACTAGTTGGCGCTAACGAGTTTTTTTGCATCTCTAATCACGTGGTGTTTCACACATCCTCACAATATTGATATCATCTGTTAGATCGTCTCATACTGAGCAACTTTGCCTCAAGAACCACTGCTGTAAATCGAATTGTTAGCGAAATATTGGAGATTTTAGAAAATTTACATTTTTCGAACTAGTCATAGGCCGTCGATACGATTGGCTTGAAAATTCACACGCATCATCTAGGGGCACTCAAGGCAAAAAGTTATTCAAAGAATTTCGATCAGTTAAACCGTTCAGCAGATACAATTTTTCATATATTTCTAATTTGGCCTATTGTGATTAAAATGTCTATATATCTTGTGCACAAACAAAAAACGTCACAGAACTATGAACATGTTAAGAACAAGTCATTTTGAAGAAGTGTGTCTGGTTTCATGAATTTCTGATGCTCATAGGGCTCACAATAAATTATAAACTATCTATATTTAAAAATCTCAGTAAAGCTGTAATACTAATTTTGTCCACAAGAGGCACCGTCAGGCTAGGAAATCTTTTTATTCCAATTTCAGTTAGAAGAATCTTTGCTCACATCTTGTTTCACACATCCACACTATTTTAGTATTTGATAAATCTTTCCATACTGAATAAAAACCAATTAAAACTGAAAAAAATGATGGCTGTAATATTACTTGTCCACAAGAGGGAGCCACAGGATAAGAAATCGTTTTATTCCAATTTCTGAATTTGTTTTTCTTTTAAAACCCCTTCAGACCTGAAATAGGTCCAAGGTAAAAAAAAAAAAAAAAAAAAAAAAATACCATTAAATTAGGCATAAATTAAGGAGTCAAAAAAAAAATTCATAACTCCTTCATAGAAAATTTTGATGTCCATTGTAATGGACATCAGGACGAAAGCGTTGTAAATCAGATTGCTATAAAGTCCTATAGACAATTAAAAAATTTGATATAATTATTATTTTTTTTTTTTTACATTTCCAGGTCAAGAACCTGAACAATATAACATTTCAACTTTAATTTTTTTTGTACAGATTTGCACATTTTTAACAAAATACACCTCTCATAGGAAATGCATTGGGAGTCTGCAAACAGTGACTTTACACACACACATAGGCTGTGTGTTTCTTTCCAGGTATTCCCAAGTGGCACAGAGCAGTAGTGCATCTTGCACTGATCACAGAATTGTATACTCTGCATATTACATTTTTTCACAAATGTAGTATTACTGTGATAACTGTATTTTTTATCTCATATCTCAGAACATTACATATTTGGCTCTTGAGACAACAATAGCCCATTCTGTCAATCTTAGAGCTGTTGGCCACTTTTAGATGGAGTGTCCACCCCATCTGGTGGGGATTTCACAACATTACACCACTGTTTTTTATTTTTTTATTTTTTTTCATATGCCCCCACTGGCCATAACAGCAAATAACATTATGATACCACATTAGGACATCTGTACAATACCTGTAAACATTTTTTTTTGTGGATATTGTATTTATTAGGTCCTACAGATCCCAAATAGCAAGAAACATTATAAAATGCACAGATAGATATGCAAAGAGGATCTATAATAAATCTCAATATGCATATCTGAATGGGCATTGATTAGGTGACACTGAGACCTGGTGTCCATTACAATGGACATGCATTTTTCAAAAAATCCTGAGAAAAAACTTGCAGGTCTCCAATCGATTTTTTACTTTTATTAGTAAGTTAAATCTCTCTATTTTACATACCAACTGTGAAATTTTGGCAAACATTTCAAAGATTGAAAATATAACTGTAGAAAATGCAGCTTCCTTCTGTAGGTGAAAAACAGCGCCCCGTGCTTCACTTCAAATGTTGTGGGTTTTTAAAAATTTCCACATCCAGAACTTTACTGCCATCTAGAGGATGACAAGGGTCCAATCTCTTGGGGTGCATGCTTTAAATTAGGAAAAATGCTCAAAAAGTAAAAAAAAAAAAAAAGGGGGCGTGAAATGTCATGTCCATTGTAATGGACACCAGGTCTGAAGGGGTTTTAATATGTGAACAATTTCTAAACTGACTGTCACGGTACACTCGTTTATTCGATTGACTTGAAACTTGTCATGCACTGTCCTTATCCAAGGGTCCATGATGGTTTATGAAGATATTGGCAAATCTCAAAAAACATGGCCGTCATCGGCCAATGAAGTTTGAGCATCAATTAGACCAACTTAACAAAGGTCGATTGCAACGAAACTTGATGGGAGTGTTTGGATGAAATATGGTGCTAAACACAACTACACAATAGTAATATTGTTTGATAAATCTCCTCATAATGAACAACTCATCACCAACTGAAAGATGATGGCTGTCATATTATTTTTGTCCACAATAGGGAACCACAGGATAAGAAATCTTTTTTATGTATATATGGATATAAAATTCACACTTTCGCTTAAATCTTAATAACTCTGGATTGCAAAAAGATAATCTCACCAAACTTGAAATACTCATGTAAGAGCTCATTTTGTGGGAACACTAAAAAATCTGCAACGATTGACCACTTGGTGGCGCTATATTATGAAAAAAACACTAAAACATCTGTACATGTGCACTTGTTAGTCCGATTGACTTCAAACTTGTCATGCACGTTCTTTGTCCAATGGGCCTTGATGGTCTTGCTAAGTTTGAACCCCGGTGATTGCTGCTTGCAGCTATATTTATTATTATTATTAGGGGTTCAAACGCGTAGCGTTGAATACCTATTGTATCTGTTAGGATTTTTATTATTATTCTTCTGCCGTACTTCCGATCGTGCAGACCAAACCGTAAGGTCTAGAGACTTGAAACCTGGCCAGATGGTAGGTCTCAATTTGGGGGGAACGTATCAAAACATGACGCAAATCGGCCTATAGGGGGCGCTACAGCGATCAAAATAGCTAAATCGCTAATAACTCCTAGACCGTTTGTCCTACACTCAAGTGTCTTATATCTCTGGAATCCTTGGCTCAAGACGAACAAAACGTATATCTCCGATTTCATTTCCGTCTAGAAAAATTTTCCGCCATTTTGAATTTTCTGAAAAAAAATTTTTTCGAACTCCTCATAGGCCGTTTGTCCAAATCACGTGAAACTTCACACGCATCATCTAGAGACTTTCCTGACCAAAAGTTATTCAAAGAATTTTCATCAGTGATTCACGCTCGCAACAGGACGTCCAAACGTCTGAGTAGGGCGGAGCCTCTTTTGCTAAAATCATAATAATTCTGGAACGCAAAGAGATAATCTCACCAAACTTGAAATACTCATGTATGAGGTAGTTTTGTGGTCACGCTAAAAAATCTGCAACGATTGACCACTTGGTGGCGCTATATTATGAAAAAAACACTAAAACATTTGTACATGTGCACTCGTTAGTCCGATTGACTTGAAACTTGTCATGCATGGTCTTTGTCCAATGACCCATGATGATCTATGAGGATATTGGCGTATCTCAAAAAACATGGCTGTCATCGGCCAATGAAGTTTGAGCATCAATTAGACCAACTTAACGAACCTTGATCGGAATGAAACTTGATGAGTGTGTTTGACTCATGGCCCTAGAGGTCTATCAGAATTTTTAAAGAAATCAGCCACTAGTTGGCGCTAACGAGTTTTTTTGCATCTCTAATCACGTGGTGTTTCACACATCCTCACAATATTGATATCATCTGTTAGATCGTCTCATACTGAGCAACTTTGCCTCAAGAACCACTGCTGTAAATCGAATTGTTAGCGAAATATTGGAGATTTTAGAAAATTTACATTTTTCGAACTAGTCATAGGCCGTCGATACGATTGGCTTGAAAATTCACACGCATCATCTAGGGGCACTCAAGGCAAAAAGTTATTCAAAGAATTTCGATCAGTTAAACCGTTCAGCAGATACAATTTTTCATATATTTCTGATTTGGCCTATTGTGATTAAAATGTCTATATATCTTGTGCACAAACAAAAAACGTCACAGAACTGTGAACATGTTAAGAACAAGTCATTTTGAAGAAGTGTGTCTGGTTTCATGTATTTCTGATGCTCATAGGGCTCACAATAAATTATAAACTATCTATATTTAAAAATCTCAGTAAAGCTGTAATACTAGTTTTGTCCACAAGAGGCACCGTCAGGCTAGGAAATCTTTTTATTCCAATTTCAGTTAGAAGAATCTTTGCTCACATCTTGTTTCACACATCCACACTATTTTAGTATTTGATAGATCTTTCCATACTGAATAAAAACCAATTAAAACTGAAAAAATGATGGCTGTAATATTACTTGTCCACAAGAGGGAGCCACAGGATAAGAAATATTTTTATTCCAATTTCTGAATTTGTTTTTCTTTTAAAACCCCTTAAGACCTGAAATAGGTCCCAGGAAAAAAAAAGTAAAATAAAATACCATTAAATTAGGGAGGGCATAGGGCATAAATTAAGGAGTCAAAAAAAAAAAAAATTCATAACTCCTTCATAGAAATTTTTGATGTCCATTGTAATGTCCATGATGTCCTTCATGTAATTTTTGAATTTGTTTTTTTTTTAAATATGTGAACAATTTCTAAATTGGCTGTCACGGTACACTCGTTTATTCGATTGACTTGAAACTTGTCATGCACTGTCCTTATCCAAAGGTCCATGATGGTCTATGAAGATATTGGCATATCTCAAAAAACATGGCCGTCATCGGCCAATGAAGTTTGAGCATCAATTAGACCAACTTAACAAAGGTCGATTGCAACGAAACTTGATGGGAGTGTTTGGATGAAATATGGTGCTAAACACAACTACACAATATTAATATTGTTTGATAAATCTCCTCATAATGAACAACTCATCACCAACTGAAAGATGATGGCTGTCATATTATTTGTGTCCACAATAGGGAACCACAGGATAAGAAATCTTTTTTATGGATATATGGATATAAAATTCACACTTTCGCTAAAATCTTAATAACTCTGGATTGCAAAGAGATAATCTCACCAAACTTGAAATACTCATGTAACAGCTCATTTTGTGGTAACACTAAAAAATCTGCAACGATTGACCACTTGGTGGCGCTATATTATGAAAAAAACACTAAAACATCTGTACATGTGCACTTGTTAGTCCGATTGACTTCAAACTTGTCATGCACGTTCTTTGTCCAATGGGCCTTGATGGTCTTGCTAAGTTTGAACCCCGGAGATTGCTGCTTGCAGCTATATTTATTATTATTATTATTATTATTATTATTATTCTGCCGTACTTCTTATCGTGCAGACCAAACCGTAAGGTCTAGAGACTTGAAAGTTGGTTAGATGGTAGGTCTCAATTTGGGGAGAACGTATCAAAATATGACGCAAATCGGGCAATAGGTGGCGCTACAGCGACTACAAACGCGTACACGCTCATAACTCGTAAACCGTTTGTCGTAGACTCAAGTGTCTTATATCCCTGGAATCCTTGGCTCAAGACTTAAAAAATGTATATCTCCGATTTCATTTCCGCCTATAAAAATTTTCCGCCATTTTGAATTTTCTGAAAAAAAATTTTTTCGAACTCCTCATAGGCCGTTTGTCCAAATCACGCAAAATTTCCCACGCATCATCTAGAGACTCTCATAACCAAAAGTTGTCAAAGGAATTTTGATCGGTGATTCACGCTTGCAACAAGACAATAAAACGTTCGCATAAGGCGGAGACACTTTTGCTAAAATCGTAATACCTCTGGAACGCAAAGAGATAATCTCACAAAACTTCACATAGTCATCTATAAGATCAATATGTGGTCACACCAAAAAAACTGCGATGATTGACCACTTGGTGGCGCTATATTGCGAAATAAACACTCAATCACCTGTACAGGGTCACATGGTAGTCCGATTGACCTGAGACTTGTCATGCACGGTCTTTGTCCAAGGGTCCATGATGGTCTATGAGGACATTGGTGTATCTCAAAAAACATGACCGTCATCGGCCAATGAACTTTGAGCATCAATTAGACTAGCTTAACGAAGGTCGATCGGAACGAAACTCGATGGGCGTGTTTGACTCATGGCCCTAGTGGTCTGTCAGAATTTTGAAGAAAATCGGACACTAGTTGGCGCTAACGAGTTTTTTGCGTCTCTACTCACGTGGTGTTTCACGCATCCACAGAATATTGATATCATCTGATAGATCTCCTCATACTGAACAACTTTGCCTCAAGAACCACTGCTGTCAATCAAATTGTTTGCGAAATATTGGAGATTTTTGAAATATAAAATTTTTCAAACTCGTCATAGGCCGTCAATCTCACTGGCTTGAAAATTCACACGCATCATCTAGGGACACTCAAGGCAAAAAGTTGTCAAAGGATTTTTGATTAGTTAAACCGTTCAGCAGATACAATTTTTTTTATATATTTCTGATTTGGCCTATTGTGATTAAAATGTCTATATATCTTGTCCAAAAACAAGAAACTTCACAAAACTGTGTAAATGTTAAGAACAAGACATTATGAAGAAACTTGTGAGGTTTCATGTATTTCTGATGCTCGTACGGCTCACAATAAATTATAAACACTCTATATTTTAAAATCTTAGAAAAGCTGTAATACTACTTTTGTCCACAAGAGAAACGTCACAGAACTGTGAACATGTTAAGAACAAGTCATTTTGAAGAAATGTGTCAGGTCTCATGTATTTCTGATGCTCATAGGGCTCACAATAAATAATAAACTATCTATATTTTAAAATCTTAGAAAAGCTGTAATACTACCTTTGTCCACAAGAGGCGCCGTCAGGCTAGAAAATCTTTTCATGTGGAGAACAAGTCAGATTGACATAGACTGACATAAAAGTTCAGATGATATGATGTGTGGTGTTAAACATATCCACACGATATTAATATAATTTGATAGATCTTCCTATAGTGAAAAAATGTGTAATATGATACGTCTATACATCGTTTACACAAACTAGAAACTTCATAAAGATGTGTTTATGTGGAGAACAAGTCAGATTGACATAGATCGACATTACAGTTCAGATGTTCAGTTCACAATATTAATATCATTGATCTTCTCATTCTGAACATCTTTGAAAGATGTCTATACATTGTTTGCACAAAGTAGAAACTTCACAGAACTGTGCACATTAGGATAACTAGTCAGATTGACCACAAACAGTCATGACATCTCAGATGGTCCTGCTACGTTTGAACCCCGGTCATTGCTGCTTGCAGCTATATTTATTAGGGGTTCAAACGCGTAGCGTTGAATACCTATTGTATCTGTTAGGATTTTTATTATTATTCTT
>JAWRVZ010001429.1:0-10000 GCA_037043235.1 Rhodeus uyekii
GAGAATTCATTCACTCCCATTATACAGAGCCGGAAAATTTATAATGTGACTCTGATCGTGTTTGGCTGAAAGAAGAAAGTCATACATGCATCGGGTGAACTAAGCCTTCAAAAAATATTCACAATGACTATAAGAAGGAAGCCAGAAGAAAGGATTAAACCGACATCAACGTGAGTAAATAATGACATTTTCAATGATCGGGCATAAGAAATGTCTTTTCGGCACTGCGATAAAATGTAAATACGGCATCCAAACTAAAACCTTTCTGCGTTTATCCTAACGGCAGTCGAGCGTTTTCAAAGCACGCTTGCTTTTCTAATGAAATGTTGGCAAAAGGTGAAGTTCCTGAACTCCTCATCGTCCAAAATAAAAACAAAACAGCTGTGGCGCGCCATGCAGACCAAACCACGACAAAGAGTCGCTCGAACCGCAGGACGCAGGGGTCAGAGGTCACGGTCGCAGGGACGACCAGATTTAATGAATCTCTCGTAAGTGTAATTTACAGGCGCTCCCCGAGGCCGATGCGTTTGCATTTGTAATTTATTTGAAAAAGGCAATAAGTGCGCTGTCGTTTTGTGTAGTAGATCAATATCCTATATTTGCTTTTCTTCCGAGAACAAAACTTCAGGTCATCAAAAGCACAGCAGGATCATTTCTGGGAGGGGGAAATATTGCAAGACGACTTGCCAAGAAAACAGCATCGGCTTAATTGCTAATTATACGTTTCAAACAGACGGAGCGAAAGAAAAATATTTTATCATGCAAAGCTCATGCAGAGGACCGCAAAGTCCGAAAAAAAGAATAATTTCCTAAACATCGTAAAACGTACATGGCATGAGGCCTCAGAACAACAAACAGATCTGAAATGTGTCGTGTGAGTCTGGCAGGGAGAGGAAAGAGAGGAAAAACATCCTCCGCTCCTGCCAGTACAAACATCAGCGGCATTTGGGACTTTTGGAAGTGAGAATCAGCGGCAAGCCCAACTCACAATCTCATATTATTTGTGTCAGACCAAACATGCATCAAAAAATTCACCAAACCGCATTTTATTTTGCACTGTATTGAATGTGAAAACCATAGCGTTCCCAAACAAAGAGCATGCATATATTAATGCAAAGAATTTCATTTGGGACTTTTGGAAGTGAGATATGAAACTATTAGGTGATTCAGAGACCTTTATGTGACAAAAGAAGAGGGAAGTGGGTTTTTATAGAAAGAAATTAAACACAAAATTTATAATGTTACAAAAGACTATTTTAAATATGTGCTGTTTGTTAAAAAATGTCCCGTGGTTTCCACAAAAATATCAAATATCAGAAATGTTAATAAATGACAATTGACTATTCACATAGAAAACAGCTGTTTTACACTGATATAATATTACACTGTTTTACTGTATTTATCATCTAATAAATTCAGCTTTAATCACAGGAATAAATGACACTTTACTATATTCACATAGAAAACAGCTGTTACTATCTAATAAATTCAGCTTTAATCACAGGAATCACACTTTACTATATATTCACATAGAAAACAGCTGTTTTACACTGATATAATATTACACTGTTTTACTGTATTTATCATCTAATAAATTCAGCTTTAATCACAGGAATAAATAACACTTTACTATATATTCACATAGAAAACAGCTGTTTTACACTGATATAATATTACACTGTTTTACTGTATTTATCATCTAATAAATTCAGCTTTAATCACAGGAATAAATGACACTTTACTATATATTCACATAGAAAACAGCTGTTTTACACTGATATAATATTACACTGTTTTACTGTATTTATCATCTAATAAATTCAGCTTTAATCACAGGAATAAATGACACTTTACTATATATTCACATAGAAAACAGCTGTTTTACACTGATATATTACACTGTTTTACTGTATTTATCATCTAATAAATTCATCTTTAATCACAGGAATAAATGATAGAAAACAGCTGTTTTACACTGATATAATATTACACTTATATATTCACATAGAAAACAGCTGTTTTACACTGATATATTACACTGTTTTACTGTATTTATCATCTAATAAATTCAGCTTTAATCACAGGAATAAATGACACTTTACTATATATTCACATAGAAAACAGCTGTTTTACACTGATATATTACACTGTTTTACTGTATTTATCATCTAATAAATTCATCTTTAATCACAGGAATAAATGACACTTTACTATATATTCACATAGAAAACAGCTGTTTTACACTGATATATTACACTGTTTTACTGTATTTATCATCTAATAAATTCAGCTTTAATCACAGGAATAAATGACACTTTACTATATATTCACATAGAAAACAGCTGTTTTACACTGATATAATATTACACTGTTTTACTGTATTTATCATCTAATAAATTCAGCTTTAATCACAGGAATAAATGACACTTTACTATATATTCACATAGAAAACAGCTGTTTTACACTGATATAATATTACACTGTATTTATGACACTTTACTATAGTATCAAATACATGCAGTCTTGGTGAGTAGACATTATACATGATATAATTATTACACTGTATTTGATGATCAAATACAAGTCTGTGGTTAGAATTATAATGCATAAATGTGTTGGCAGTGTATTACACAACCACCTTATAATGGTGAACATCCTCCAACTGCTTTTTTAATATTCTCCATAAATCATAAACTGTCTCAACATGAGCCATCGCTTTTTCTGCACACTGTGACATCACACTGTAACAGGCCCCGCCCATGAGCTTAGCTCCGCCCCTGAGTGATCCGTACAGAGTCTGCCATGCTTAAATGTTTGTTTGTTGCTTGTATCAATTAATTTTTCCGTTACAACATCAAGGTCATGGGTTCGATTCCCAGGGAAAGCAAGAACTGATTAGAATGTCAATGTGTTTCTTGAATGCAATGCAAGTCACTTTAGTCGTGTGTTAGATAAATGAAGACATCGTAATGAGTGTCAGTAAATGTCCAAAACCTTTTAAGCCCTGGCATCCGTCACCATCCGTCACCACTCCAAAAGGCTTCAAAACTCATGTAAATGAATGACATCTTAGGTAATGAGTTTAAATTATTATATAGTAAATTTAATTTCATTATTTGCATCATTGTTTTTGATGCAAATCTGTTTGCAACCCAACCAGAATGACGGTGTAGACGCACTGCCTGGCCAGTTCCTCCCGATCGGCTCAGCTGTAGATACAGGTGTATCCGAGCTCATCTCGTTCACTGGATCTAAAGGAAGCCAGTTGTCTAGACAGAGCGAGCACACATTCAACCCCTCAATAAAGCGTACGCAATCTGTCCAAAACCTTTTAAGCCCTGGCATCCGTCACCAGTCCGTCACCACTCCAAAAGGCTTCAAAACACTGTTATCTTCATTCACCATCGCACTGCACTTTAGTTGAATTAATGTGTTTCATGAGCCACATTTACACTGTCTGCCAGTTAAGGTTTTTCTTACGTTATTGCATTTAGCAAAAGTGCATGACATCGCTATAAAAAAACGATTGTGCATTATAATTGTATTTGAGTCATTTTCTGTGAGTGCAAACACGTTTCCTGCTGAGAATCCAATCGGATCGAACCAGTGACCTTTGGTTTACCAGCTGCACTCTCTAACCATTAACTCACTTACTCTACATCTAAACACTCGTTTCTGGTTGCGTGTTTAATCTGAAATCATCACTCTAGCTAACTGACTGTGTGTGCATTTCATTATTTACATTACAATCATTTACAGAAGTGTTGCTTGGTTGGTTTTGTTAAGTAAATAACGAGATGTGAAGGCCAAGTGTGGAAACACATACTTGGAGTTTGTCCTCTGGATTCCTAACCCATCCGAGTGAGTGCAAACACGTTTCCTGCTGAGAATCCAATCGGATCGAACCAGTGACCTTTGGTTTACCAGCTGCACTCTCTAACCATTAAGCCATGACTGCCCCAAATCATGCTTTTATTAAGATATTAAATGCGATCAAAAACAATGCCAGTGTTATTTTAGTATTATTTATGTTTTTATTAATATTTAGTTATATACGTTAGTTTTATTTTTTTAATATTTCTGTTTAGCTTTATTTTAATTTTAGCTTTAGCACTTAAATGTATAAATTATTTCTGTTAGTTGCAACATGAAAATCTTAAATGGAAACATTTAATTGATATGTTTAAGTGTTAAAGTTTTTCCTCAAATATTTATATTGTATTTTATTTCAGCTTAATTTCAAGTACAATATGCTTTTTTTTATTGCACTGTTCGGTGATCATGTTTATAAGTGAATAATTTATTGCAAGAATCCATTTTTGCATGAAACGTTGGCATTTCTCCCGCGGCGCCTGTCCATCCAGTACCCAGCATGCATTGCGGCTCAACCTTCCCTCACTTCTAAGAGCGTTGTACAAACGATCCCATTAAGTCAATGAAACTTTTAATGAAAGTCACATGAAAATGTTAATTCGGAAACTTAAATGTTTTAAAATCATTGACTATGCGAACGTTAAAGGAACATTATATTTTGCAAACATTAGGTGAACATTTCATTTGAGCGTTCTCTAAACATTCGGAAACCATTTAACAAATATCAGACGGACATCTACGAACTAAAGCGTTTCAGAGAAAAACTGAATAAACAATATTTCGCTGCTGATGTTTTGAGAACATTATTAACTCTAAGCAAGCGTTCTATGAATGTTACTGGAACGTTTGCCTTTAACTTTGAGAGAATTGCAAGAACAAAGCCAAATTTCTAAGAGCGTTCCCTTTAGCTGGACTTACGTCTGTTATAACAACACAGAAATGGACATTGAGGCAGAAACAAATGCTGAAAACAAATCTTAAGTCCGCAAAGAGTTGAACTGTAAACAAAGCTGGAATTTCTGGAATTCGGCAATGCTAACTCTCTGACAAGCACAAAAAGCATGGAAAAGAAATGTCCAAAAGAAACACTCTTTTGATAGACTGATGAAATCCCCCTCCTTTGCATTTCACCTGCCGTCTGTGGCAGAGCTCCTGCGGTGCGTTCAGTGAGCGCACACTTGCGTTTGCCAAGGAAAGCCGTGAGTCATGAAGCCGCTGGGATGTTAAACACATTGGCCGTTTCCTGCTGAGTCACAGCGCTCGTTTAGTCATTATGCTGTGATTAGCTGCTCTGCTAAATGGAGAAGTGAGTAGCAGCAGCCGAGCAGAAACTTCAGTTCACAGTCTGACAGCTGATTGTTTTCAATTAAAATATGAAATGTGCTATGGCACAGAGGAGGAAATGCATGCAAGAAACACATTGATATTCTAATCAGTTGCTTTCCCTGAAGTATAACCCTGGTGCAAAGGTTCTCATAATGTCTATGCCAACTCAGTTATGCTAATGTTTGTAAAAATGTCGATGTAAACAATACTATAAAACCAGGCGTAACAATAATAAACCAGCTTGCAGTAAAGAAAACATTTACATTTATGCATTTATCAGACGTTTTTATTCAAAGCGACATGCATTGCATTCAAGAAACACATTGATATTCTAATCAGTTGCTTTCCCTGGGAATCAAACCCTGACCTTGATGTTGCAAGCGCCACTCTCTCTAATGTTTGAGCTGCAAGAAAAACCGCAGTTAAAAACATCATAACATGCAATACGGCAATGAAATCGATGATAATAAACCCATTTCACACACAAACTGAGACTTTAATGTTTCTGAGAAAAATGGCACAGAAAAATGAAAAATGGCACAGAAGTAAATAAACTATAATAAACAGCTGAAGAAATGCTATTTGAATACAAGCTAATGTTGGTCTGAGAAAAATGGCACAGAAAAATGAAAAATGGCACAGAAGTAACTATAATAAACAGCTGAAGAAATGTGAATCGCTAAACTGTTGTAAACTCTCTGCATGTTCGAGACGTTCTGAGTTTCGTGATCACAGCATTTGATCAAGTGCATAAACATCAAACGCTACTAAATGTTGCAAATTTATGAATTCTAAATTAACTTCAATGAATTTATGTGCTGATGGTTTATAATATCAAAATTATTTGCACATGTACATGTCCATATGAATATAGAAATTCTTCACAATATAAAAAATAAGTGAAATCTAAAAATGTATTAAAAATGTGGCATCTTAAAATATGAATTTTTCTCATTCATACTAGATTAATCAAATCCGTCTATCCATCAGTCCGTCCGTCCATCCATCCATCCATCCATCTGTCTGTATATATTGTAATTGACTTTCAATAAAAACATTATTTCAAACCACTTTTTTTACCCTTAAAATAATTGTGCGCTATCTCTTTAAATCACAGTGAAGATGAAGTGACATCATCAGAGGAGCCATGTTCAAAACATGGGCTGTGTTTGAAATTGCAAATATAGTAGGGAACTTCAACAGGCAATAAGAACTTATTTTCAACAGGTAACTTCACAAGCGTGTAAACGTGTTCTGTGAAGTATGACTGTAATCCGGACGCACTGCAATCGCCGTGATGTCATCACAGTGGCATGAAGCTGACACTCATAAACCCTTCCCGTGGCATCATGGGACATGTGACACTTCAGAAAATGTTTTCCTCCTAGTATAAGTAGGAAAGCATGTGACTTCAATGCTGACTCTGTAAGTATGTACTTGTGAATCCGGATGGTTATTTTTCCTCGTGCTTGATCTGATTCATCAGCTCACACTCCAAAGCATTACATAAAACACACAAAACACACATTTATTCAGAAGTGCCAATCCTTTTGCCAATCCTAGTGTCATAGAGGGAAACACTAAATGTGATGCTGTTCAATGTAAGTTGTATGAAGTGGAATGGTTATTTTTCCTCGTGAAGATCTGATTCATCTCACATCTGGGAGCATTTAAAACACACAAAACACACAGTTTATTAAGTGCCAATCCTGAGTGTCAAGAGAACAATGTGAGACGTCAATGAAAAACTCCTGTCCAGTAAATATTAGCTGAAGATGGAACATGCTTTCTCAGTGAATGAAGTAAATGCATGAACCAGTGGCAGGCAAAACCTGGAAAACCAAAAGTTGGTTAATGCATATTTATCGTGTGATATGAAGGGAACAGACTTTGTTTGTGAAGTCTGTCTCAGATGTAGTTGTTGAGGAGTTTGGGTCTGTGACGTCCAGCCGTATCTCAGCAACAGCCGGTCAGTGAATCCTCTTCCACTCGGCAAAGCAAACACAAGAGCCCAGCATCTCTCGGCCGCCCGCCCCGAGTGACGGAAACACTCTCTGTTGTCTCTGAACGGACGGTCCAATGCTGAAATTCAATATAAAGGTGGTTTTCGTGGGCGTTTAAAAATCGTGTAAATGTATGAGGGGGGCTTTTATGCCACAGACACACGGGGCTAATAGCCACACCCGGGGAAAATATGTATTTGTAATAATCTTCTCCCGTTAATACTGTGTGACAGCAGACACATCACTTTAGCAAAGTTTGCACTGATTTCATTGACGGAGCAACAGATCCTGTGTGAAATATCAGATCATAAAATCGGTTTGTTTGTTTGCCCTTTATACCAGTTGACACAGAAATCTGCTTTCTCTATATCCGGGTTTCTAAGTAATCTTCAGTGTAACAATCAGGGTTTGATCCAGTTAAGAAATATCCAGAGTTTGTTCCAGAGTTTGTTCCAGAGTTTGTACCAGAGTTTGTTCCAGGGTTTGTTCCAGAGTTTGTTCCAGGGTTTGTTCCAGGGTTTGTTCCAGGGTTTGTTCCAGGGTTTGTTCCAGGGTTTGTTCCAGGGTTTGATCCAGGGTTTGATCCAGGGTTTGATCCAGGGTTTGATCCAGGGTTTGATCCAGGGTTTGATCCAGGGTTTGATCCAGGGTTTGATCCAGGGTTTGATCCAGGGTTTGATCCAGGGTTTGATCCAGGGTTTGATCCAGGGTTTGATCCAGGGTTTGATCCAGGGTTTGATCCAGGGTTTGTTCCAGGGTTTGATCCAGGGTTTGATCCAGGGTTTGTTCAGGGTTTGTTCCAGGGTTTGATCCAGGGTTTGATCCAGGGTTTGATCCAGGGTTTGATCCAGGGTTTGATCCAGGGTTTGATCCAGCTGATGTGATCTGGAGGAAGATCCAGAGTTTGCTCCAGGGTTTGACGAGAGGGTTCGATCCAGGGTTAAGAGGGGTTTGAAAGATTTAGCTTGATCCAGGGTTTCAAAGAAGACACATGTAGTACTTAGATCCATCTGTCCATCCATCCATCCATCTGTTCAGGGTTTTTCCATCCATCCATCTATTCATCCATCTGTCCGTCCAGGGTTTGATCCATCTATCCATCCATCTGTTCATCCTGATCCGTTCATCTATACGTTTAGCTTCATCCCTCATCCATCCATCCATCCATCCATCAATCCATCCGTTCATGTCTGTTCAAAGAAGACCATCTATCTATCCATCCATTCAACCATCCATCCATCCATCCATTTTGTCCATCTATCCTATTCCATCTATCTATCTCTATCCATCCATCCTTATTCATCCATTCATCTGTTCATCCATCATACCTATCCATCGATCCATCTGTCCGTCCATCCATCCATTCATCTGTCCATCTGTCAGTCCATCCAGCCGTTCAACCATCCATCAATCCCTCATCCATTTCCGTCCATCTATCTATCTATCTATCTATCTATCTATCCATCCCTTATCCATCCATTCATCTGTTCATCCATCTACCTATCCATCGATCCATCCATCTGTCCATCCATCCATTCATCTGTCCATCTGTCAGTCCATCCAGCCGTTCAACCATCCATCCAATCCCTCATCCATCCGTCCATCTATCTATCTATCTATCTATCTATCTATCCATCCCTTATCCATCCATTCCATCTGTCCATCCATCTACCTATCCAACCATCCATCCATCCCTCATCCATCCGTCCATCTATCTATCTATCTATCTATCTATCTATCTATCTATCTATCTATCTATCTATCTGTCTGTCTATCTGTCTATCTATCCCTTATCCATCCATTCATCTGTTCTATCTATCGTTCATCCATCCATCCATCCATCCATCCATCCATCCATCCATCCATCTATCCATCCATTCATCCGTCGTTCATCCATATCCGTCCGATGCGGTTCACTTTATTTAAACAATTTATTTAGATTTAATTTAGCCTTTAATTTAGAGTGAGAAAAGGTTTGTAATTGCAATCTTTTGTCTCTGTTTTTCTAGTGATCCAGGACGGCTCTGGAACCGAAGCGGGCAGCGTGGGATGGGCTGTGCTGGCATGCACAGGTGCGCACCTTAATTACACAAGTCACCTCGCTCAGGTTAGATATTATCCCATATCAAACAGCCCATTCAAAGGAGACTGAGATCAAAAAGACGGCCGTGTGTGTGCGCGCTATGGGAGTTTTGATTAAGTACGACACATGCATTGATCTCCCAGATTAAAGACAGGAAGTTACAATGGAAGTTTGTTATGCCAAGTTTGAAGCCTTGTTATGCCAAGTTTGAAGCCCTGCCAGATTGTGAGTCACCCGAGAGTCCAGCTCACCTCGGCAACCATCTCAATGTGGGCTGTGTAGATGAATACGGTGTCTGGCTAGGGTCATGGGGTCGAGATGAACTTTACTCCAGTCAAAGACAACATCTATCAGATCTCCATTAGAACTGTGGGAACGAGTTTTCAAAGGTGCAGATTGACGTTAAATCACATTTCTGTGTGGTTATATTTGATGTTGGCATTTGTATTATTATTAAATCTTTATATATCGCTTTAATTAAATTTTCTTTCGGTTGTAGGGTGTTGCTATGTGGATGCTATGGTGTTTTAGATACATATGGTGTTTTTAGTACATATGTGGTTACTAGGGTGTTGCTATGTGGCTTTCATGTTGGTGTTCTCCCATTCATGTGGTGTTCTAAGTGTTTTGAACATATTTCTATGTCGTTGCTAGGGTGTTGCTGTAGTGTTTATTGTGGTTGTTGGGCTGTTCTGTGGGTCCTAATGTTTTCTAT
>JAWRVZ010001429.1:17500-26535 GCA_037043235.1 Rhodeus uyekii
CCGATATGGGAATATTTGCTATCACAGGACTCGGCATGACCCACTGGATCTAAAGAGACCAGTTTCATGATTTTTGGCCAAAGGGTTCAGAAGTTATAAGCAAAAAAGTCAGTTTTTGATAACTCCTGACCACTAGGGGGCACAGCGCCAAAACTCTGCAGGTAGCCTCAAACCATGATTGACATAACACACACCTAGTTTGGTCAGAAAAGGCTAATGCATTGGGGAGATAAAGCCTCAATTTCATTTTGGCGACTTTTACCTCAGATTCTTTCGCGAGTTATTCGTAAACGGTTTGACGAATCAACTTTCTTTATATATCGTTTTGTCCACATTGTCGGGAGATGATGTGGTTCAATTTTCGTGAACATCGGACGAACGGCCTAGGAGGAGTTCGACAAAGTAGGTTTTTCATAAAATTCAAAATGGCGGGAAAATCTTCATGACGGAAAATGACGTCATAGGGTGCAATCGAATCGTCTTGAGCCAAGGAATCAGTGGACAAAAGAATTTTGTTTCTAGGACATACGGTTCAAAAGTTATTTACGTAAACGTGAGTGCAACTTTGGACAGTTGGTGGCGCTAGAGAGATTGAGTTAGAGACTTCAATTTTGCTATGGTCAATGATTGGACTCTCCTTTATCAGTGTGCCAACTTTTTTTCATTTTCCCGCTTACGGTTCTATGGGCTGTCATAGACTTCAATGGCAGAAGAAGAATAATAATAAATATAGCTGCTAGCAGCCATCACGGGGCCAAGCGCAAGGAGGGCATTAAATGTCATGCCGACATGGCTGGCATCATCAGACCAACGGCAGTAAGAATCTAAAGACATTTCAATATGACTTAAGTCTAAATGGCTGAAAAATCAACAATACGGTCTTTAGTAGTTCGATTTAATGGTTTATCACGTTCGACCAACAGGCAGCGCTGTAACCAAATTGTAGTGTCAATTCATGTGGTACATTGGGTAAATTGGGTAAACCATGGCTGACAGAGCACTAAAGTCATGTGTTTGTTAAACATAGCATCTTATAAGAAAAATCGAAATGGCAGACGCTCAAAATGGCCGATATGGGAATATTTGCTATCACAGGACTCGGCATGACCCACTGGATCTAAAGAGACCAGTTTCATGATTTTTGGCCAAAGGGTTCAGAAGTTATAAGCACAAAAGTCAGTTTTTCATAACTCCTGACCACTAGGGGGCACAGCGCCAAAACTCTGCAGGTAGCCTCAAACCATGATTGACATAACACACACCTAGTTTGGTCAGAAAAGGCTAATGCATTGCGGAGATAAAGCCTCAATTTCAATTTTGCGACCATTACGTCGGATTCTTTCGCGAGTTATTCGTAAACGGTTTGACATATCAACTTTCTTTGGATAACTTTTTGTCATGATGGTCTGGAGATGATGTGGTTCAATTTTGGTGAAAATTGGACAAACGGTCTGGGAGGAGTTCGAAAAAGTAGGTTTTTAAAGAAAAATAACATGGCAAATCGGAGGTTTGGCCGAATATAACATATTTGGTATCTATGGTCTCGGCTTGACCCAATGAACACATTAAGACCATTTGTTTTACAATAGGTTAACGTCATCAAAAGTTATTAGCATATTTGTAAATTTGGTTATAACTTTTGACCACAAGGTGGCGCTGCCCCCAAACTTTTTGTGCCGTATCAAGATTAGGTGCCGAAGACACATATTGAGTTTCGTAACGATACGCCAATCCATTTGTTAAATATAGCAATTTATGACAATATTCAAAATGGCCGACGCTCTAAATGGCCGATATGGGAAAATTTGGTATCGCACGACTCGGCATGATGCACTGAATCTAACGAGACCAGTTTTATGATTTTTGGCCAAAGGGTTCAGGAGTTATAAGCAAAAATGTCACTTTTTCATATCTCCTGACCACTAGGGGGCAGAGCGCCAAAACTCTGCAGGTAGCCTCAAACCATGATTGACATAACACACACCTAGTTTGGTCAGAAAAGGCTAATGCATTGGGGAGATAAAGCCTCAATTTCATTTTGGCGACTTTTACCTCAGATTCTTTCACGAGTTATTCGTAAACGGTTTGACGAATCAACTTTGTTTATATATCGTTTTGTCAACATTGTCAGGAGATGATGTGGTTCAATTTTCGTGAACATCGGACGAACGGCCTAGGAGGAGTTCGACAAAGTAGGTTTTTCATAAAATTCAAAATGGCGGGAAAATTTTCATGACGGAAAATGACGTCATAGGGTGCAATCGAATCGTCTTGAGCCAAGGAATCAGTGGACAAAAGAATTTTGTTTCTAGGACATACGGTTCAAAAGTTATTTACGTAAACGTGAGTGCAACTTTGGACAGTTGGTGGCGGTAGAGAGATTGAGTTAGAGACTTCAATTTTGCTATGGTCAATGATTAGACTCTCCTTTATGAGTGTGCCAACTTTTTTTCATTTTCCCGCTTACGGTTCTATGGGCTGTCATAGACTTCAATGGCAGAAGAAGAATAATAATAAATATAGCTGCTAGCAGCCATCACGGGGCCAAGCGCAAGGAGGGCATTAAATGTCATGCCGACATGGCTGGCATCATCAGACCAACGGCAATAAGAATCTAAAGACATTTCAATATGACAAGTCTAAATGGCTGAAAAATCAACAATACGGTCTTTAGTAATTCGATTTAATGGTTTATCACGTTCGACCAACAGGCAGCGCTGTAACCAAATTGTAGTGTCAATTCATGTGGTACATTGAGAGTGTGGTGACATTGACACATGCAGAGTTTGCTTTCAATTGGGTAAACCATTGCTGACAGAGCACTAAAGTCATGTGTTTGTTAAACATAGCATCTTATAAGAAAAATCGAAATGGCAGACGCTCAAAATGGCCGATATGGGAAAATTTGGTATCACAGGGCTCGGCATGTCCCACTGGATCCAAAGACAGCAGTTTCATGATTTTTAGACAAAGCGTTCAGGAGTTATAATCAAAAATGTCAGTTTTTAAATATCTCCTGACCACTAGGGGGCAGAGCGCCAAAACTCTGCAGGTAGCCTCAGACCGTGATTGACATAACACACACCAAGTTTGGTCAGAAAACGCTAATGCGTTGCGGAGATAAAGCCTCAATTTAATTTTTGCGACCATTACGTCGGATTCTTTCGCGAGTTATTCGTAAACGGTTTGACATATCAACTTTCTTTGGATATCTTTTTGTCAGCATGGTCTAGAGATGATGTGGTTTAATTTTGGTGAAAATTGGACAAACAGTTTGGGAGGAGTTCGAAAAAGTAGGTTTTTAAAGAAAAACAACATGGTGGACAAGAAGTTTGGCCGACTATGACAAATTTGGTATCTGTGTTCTCGGTTTGACCCAAGGAACGTATAAAGATAATTTGTTTTACCATAGGTTAACGCACTCAAAAGTTATTAGCATATTTGTAAATTTGGTTATAATTTTTGACCACAAGGGGGTGCTGCCTCGAAACTTTTTGAGTCGTATCAAGGTTAGGTGCCGAAGACACATATTGAGTTTCGTAACGATACGCCAATATCTTTGTTAAATATAGCAATTTATGACAATATTCAAAATGGCCGACACTCAAAATGGCCGATATGGGAAAATTTGGTATCGCACGACTCGGCATGATGCACTGAATCTAAAGAGACCAGTTTTATTATTTTTGGCCAAAGCGTTCAGAAGTTATAAGCAAATATTTAACTTTTTCATATCTCCTGACCACTAGGGGGCACAGCGCCAAAACTCTGCAGGTAGCCTCAGACCATGATTGACATAACACACACCTAGTTTGGTCAGAAAACTCTAATGCGTTGCGAAGATAAAGCCTCAATTTCATTTTTGCGACCATTACCTCGGATTCTTTCGCGAGTTATTCGTAAACAGTTTGACATATCAACTTTCTTTGGATAACTTTTTGTCCACATTGTCTGGAGATGATGTGGTTCAATTTTCGTGAAAATCGGACCAACGGCCTAGGAGGAGTTCGAAAAAGTAGGTTTTTCAAAAAATTCAAAATGGCGGGAAAATTTTCATGACGGAAAATGACGTCATAGGGTGCAATCGAATCGTCTTGAGCCAAGGAATCAGTGGACGAAAGAATTTTGTTTCTAGGACATACGGTTCAAGAGTTATTTACGTAAACGTGAGTGCAACTTTGGACAGTTGGTGGCGCTAGAGACATTGAGTTAGAGACTTCAAATTTGCTATGGTCAATGATTGGCTTGTCCTCTATCAGTGTGCCAAATTTTATCATTTTCCCGCAAACGGTTCTATGGCCTTACATAGACTTCCATGGCGGAAGAAGAAGAAGAAGAAGAAGAAGAAGAAGAAGAAGATGAATAATAATAATAAAGAACCGGAACGGAAACAATAGGTGCCTCCGCACCTTCGGTGCTTGGCCCCTAATAAATATAGCTGCTAGCAGCCATCACGGGGCCAAGCGCAAGGAGGGCATTAAATGTCATGCCGACATGGCTGGCATCATCAGACCAACGGCAGTAAGAATCTAAAGACATTTCAATATGACTTAAGTCTAAATGGCTGAAAAACCAACAATACGGTCTTTAGCAATTCGATTTAATGGTTTATCGCATTCAACCAACAGGCAGCGCTGTAACCAAATTGTAGTGTGTGGTACATTGAGAGTGTGGTGACATTGACACATGCAAAGTTTGCTTTCAATTGGGTAAACCATTGCTGACAGAGCACTAAAGTCATGTGTTTGTTAAACATAGCATCTTATAAGAAAAATCGAAATGGCAGACGCTCAAAATGGCCGATATGGGAATATTTGGTATCATAGGACTCGGCATGACCCACTGGATCTAAAGAGACCAGTTTCATGATATGATTGACATAACACACACCTAGTTTGGTCAGAAAAGGCTAATGCATTGGGGAGATAAAGCCTCAATTTCATTTTGGCGACTTTTACCTCAGATTCTTTCGCGAGTTATTCGTAAACGGTTTGACGAATCAACTTTCTTTATATATCGTTTTGTCCACATTGTCGGGAGATGATGTGGTTCAATTTTCGTGAACATCGGACGAACGGCCTAGGAGGAGTTCGACAAAGTAGGTTTTTCATAAAATTCAAAATGGCGGGAAAATATTCATGACGGAAAATGACGTCATATGGTGCAATCGAATCGTCTTGAGCCAAGGAATCTGTTGACAAAAGAATTTTTTTTCTAGGACATACGGTTCAAATGTTATTTACGTAAACGTGAGTGCAACTTTGGACAGTTGGTGGCGCTAGAGAGATTGAGTTAGAGACTTCAATTTTGCTATGGTCAATGATTGGACTCTCCTTTATGAGTGTGCCAACTTTTTTTCATTTTCCCGCTTACGTTTCTATGGGCTGTCATAGACTTCAATGGCAGAAGAAGAATAATAATAATAATAATAATAAGAACCGGAACAAAAACAATAGGTGCCTCCGCACCTTCGGTGCTTGGCCCCTAATAATAATAAGAACCGGAACAAAAACAATAGGTGCCTCCGCACCTTCGGTGCTTGGCCCCTAAATAGCTGCTAGCAGCCATCACGGGGCCAAGCGCAAGGAGGGCATTAAATGTCATGCCGACATGGCTGGCATCATCAGACCAATGGCAGTAAGAATCTAAAGACATTTCAATATGACTTAAGTCTAAATGGCTGAAAAATCAACAATACGGTCTTTAGTAATTCGATTTAATGGTTTATCACATTCAACCAGCAGGCAGCGCTGTAACCAAATTGTAGTGTCAATTCATGTGGTACATTGAGAGTGTGGTGACATTGACACATGCAAAGTTTGCTTTCAATTGGGTAAACCATTGCTGACAGAGCACTAAAGTCATGTGTTTGTTAAACATAGAATCTTATAAGAAAAATCGAAATGGCAGACGCTCAAAATGGCCGATATGGGAAAATTTGGTATCACAGGACTCGGCATGACCCATTGGATCTAAAGAGACCAGTTTCATGATTTTTGGCCAAAGGGTTCAGGAGTTATAAGCAAAAAAGTCAGTTTTTTAATATCTCCTGACCACTAGGGGGCAGAGCGCCAAAACTCTGCAGGTAGCCTCAAACCATGATTGACATAACACACACCTAGTTTGGTCAGAAAAGGCTAATGCATTGGGGAGATAAAGCCTCAATTTCATTTTGGCGACTTTTACCTCAGATTCTTTCACGAGTTATTCGTAAACGGTTTGACGAATCAACTTTGTTTATATATCGTTTTGTCAACATTGTCAGGAGATGATGTGGTTCAATTTTCGTGAACATCGGACGAACGGCCTAGGAGGAGTTCGACAAAGTAGGTTTTTCATAAAATTCAAAATGGCGGGAAAATTTTCATGACGGAAAATGACGTCATAGGGTGCAATCGAATCGTCTTGAGCCAAGGAATCAGTGGACAAAAGAATTTTGTTTCTAGGACATACGGTTCAAAAGTTATTTACGTAAACGTGAGTGCAACTTTGGACAGTTGGTGGCGGTAGAGAGATTGAGTTAGAGACTTCAATTTTGCTATGGTCAATGATTAGACTCTCCTTTATGAGTGTGCCAACTTTTTTTCATTTTCCCGCTTACGGTTCTATGGGCTGTCATAGACTTCAATGGCAGAAGAATAATAATAATAATAATAATAATAAGAACCGGAACAAAAACAATAGGTGCCTCCGCACCTTCGGTGCTTGGCCCCTAAATATAGCTGCTAGCAGCCATCACGGGGCCAAGCGCAAGGAGGGCATTACATGTTATGCCGACATGGCTTGCATCATCAGACCAACGGCAGTAAGAATCTAAAGACATTTCAATATGACTTAAGTCTAAATGGCTGAAAAATCAACAATACGGTCTTTAGTATTTCGATTTAATGGTTTATCACATTCAACCAACAGGCAGCGCTGTAACCAAATTGTAGTGTCAATTCATGTGGTACATTGAGAGTGTGGTGACTGACACATGCAAAGTTTGCTTTCAATTGGGTAAACCATTGCTGACAGAGCACTAAAGTCATGTGTTTGTTAAACTTAGCATCTTATAAGAAAAATCGAAATGGCAGACGCTCAAAATGGCCGATATGGGAATATTTGGTATCACAGGACTCGGCATGACCCACTGGATCTAAAGAGACCAGTTTCATGTTTTTTGGCCAAAGGGTTCAGAAGTTATAAGCAAAAAAGTCAGTTTTTCATAACTCCTGACCACTAGGGGGCAGAGCGCCAAAACTCTGCAGGTAGCCTCAGACCATGATTGACATAACACACACCTAGTTTGGTCAGAAAAGACTAATGCATTGCGGAGATAAAGCCTCAGTTTCAATTTGGCGACTTTTACCTCGGATTCTTTCGCGAGTTATTCGTAAACGGTTTGTCGAATCAACTTTCTTTATATATCGTTTTGTCCACATTGTCGGGAGATGATGTGGTTCAATTTTCGTGAAGATCGGACGAACGGCCTAGGAGGAGTTCGACAAAGTAGGTTTTTCATAAAATTCAAAATGGCGGGAAAATTTTCATGACGGAAAATGACGTCATAGGGTGCAATCGAATCGTCTTGAGCCAAGGAATCAGTGGACAAAAGAATTTTGTTTCTAGGACATACGGTTCAAAAGTTATTTACGTAAACGTGAGTGCAACTTTGGACGGTTGGTGGCGCTATAGAGATTGAGTTAGAGACTTCAATTTTGCTATGGTCAATGATTGGACTCTCCTTTATGAGTGTGCCAACTTTTTTTCATTTTCCCGCTTACGGTTCTATGGGCTGTCATAGACTTCAATGGCAGAAGAAGAATAATAATAATAAATATAGCTGCAAGCAGCCATCACGGGGCCAAGCGCAAGGAGGGCATTAAATGTCATGCCGACATGGCTGGCATCATCAGACCAACGGCAGTAGGAATCTAAAGACATTTCAATATGACTTAAGTCTAAATGGCTGAAAAATCAACAATACGGTCTTTAGTAATTCGATTGAATGGTTTATCACATTCAACCAACAGGCAGCGCTGTAACCAAATTGTAGTGTCAATTCATGTGGTACATTGAGAGTGTGGTGACATTGACACATGCAAAGTTTGCTTTCAATTGGATAAACCATTGCTGACAGAGCACTAAAGTCATGTGTTTGTTAAACATAGCATCTTATAAGAAAAATCGAAATGGCAGACGCTCAAAATGGCCGATATGGGAATATTTGGTATCACAGGACTCGGCATGACCCACTGGATCTAACGAGACCAGTTTCATGATTTTTGGCCAAAGGGTTCAGAAGTTATAAGCAAAAAAGTCAGTTTTTCATAACTCCTGACCACTAGGGGGCACAGCGCCAAAACTCTGCAGGCAGCCTCAGACAATGATTGACATAATACACACCTAGTTTGGTCAGAAAAGGCTAATGCATTGCGGAGATAAAGCCTCAATTTCATTTTGGCGACTTTTACCTCGGATTCTTTCGCGAGTTATTCGTAAACGGTTTGACGAATCAACTTTCTTTATATATCGTTTTGTCCACATTGTCTGGAGATGATGTGGTTCAATTTTCGTGAAAATCGGACCAACGGCCTAGGAGGAGTTCGACAAAGTAGGTTTTTCAAAAAAATCAAAATGGCGGGAAAATTTTCATGACGGAAAATGACGTCATAGGGTGCAATCGAATCGTCTTGAGCCAAGGAATCAGTGGAGAAAAGAATTTTGTTTCTAGGACATACGGTTCAAAAGTTATTTACGTAAACGTGAGTGCAACTTTGGACAGTTGGTGGCGCTATAGAGATTGAGTTAGAGACTTCAATTTTGCTATGGTCAATGATTGGACTGTCGTTTATGAGTGTGCCAACTTTTTTTCATTTTCCCGCTTACGGTTCTATGGGCTGTCATAGACTTCAATGGCAGAAGAAGAATAATAATAAATATAGCTGCTAGCAGCCATGACGGGGCCAAGCGCAAGGAGAGCATTAAATGTCATGCCGACATGGCTGGCATCATCAGACCAACGGCAGTAAGAATCTAAAGACATTTCAATA
>JAWRVZ010001430.1:0-26517 GCA_037043235.1 Rhodeus uyekii
TATTTTAGTTTTTATTAATCTTTTCTTCTTTTTAAATATTACTAAGAGAATTATTTCATTTCAATTTTAGTTATTTCCAGTAAGTCAATATCTTGTCAATATATTCTTCAAATATTTATACTTTTAGTTTTCACTTTAATTTTTATTAAACTGTTATGTGATTATTTGCTTTTGTTCTTTTTAAATATTAATATTTAGTTTATTTATTTCCAGTCAACTTAAACGTTTATCAGTTATTTGCCAAGGCAATATTTGTAGGTTTAGTTTAAGTTTTTCCACCTAAAATTTACATTTCTTTCATTTTAATTTGTACATTTTTCAGTATTTATGTCATTAGCCTTCATCATTTTATTAGTTGTTTGTTTATTTTTTGCTTCTATCAAATACAAAAAACTTAAATTCCTTTTTTTGTGTAGTTTTACTTATTAATTTCCAGTTAGCAATTTTAGTACTTTCAAGGCAACACTTCTCATGTTCATTTACTTTCAGTTCATTTACTTTCAGTTTTTATCAAATATTTATATTTCAGCTTTATTTCAGTAAAAAAACGTTAACGATCATAAGCCTGGTTTGTGAAATATGGTACCATAACTGTCCAAAATAGTCAAGTTAGTTAGATGGTCTACCAGGTTGATCTTAACCCCACCAGCGCCATGTAATCACGATCTGAATTCTTACCCATCGTCCCACAGACTCAGCAGGTGTCTCTTTATAAGGTCCAAAATTGCTTCGATCCACAGCCAGAAGGTGAAGTTCTTCTCACTGCCAGACTGCATCACACATAAGACTCAGATCAAATCACTTATACTGTTACAAATATGGGTAACAAAACTCAAATGGTGCTCAAATCAGAAGACCCGACCTAATGACTAAACTAACCTTACAGAATCTATTCCAAGGAATCGGAGCTTCCAGATCCATCACTGCTTTAGCACCTGTGGGCCAAAGTTCACAAGCCTGTGCGTTTAGTTCATCTGTTCCACCAGAATCAGCCACACTCAATGGTAGGGAAGTAGCTATCAGACTCACCCAGAAGTTTAGTTCCCAGCATGTTCAGCTGTTCTTGATTAAGTCCTCTTTTGGTGATGGAGGAGAACTGCCAGCTCAACACCTCCGCTAGATGACCCCAAGTGGCTGGAGGAGGAGTCACGAAGAACGAAAGGTTCTGGGGAAGAAACGGCAAAAGAAAACGAGGTTCAAGGCAAGTCAGAACTTGTGCAAAGACAGGTTCCTGGCATCTGTTTTGTGTTGATGTAAGTAGAGCTCGTTTCAACAGCTGAAACTTTAAGAACACTATATGAAACTATATTTTCATTTTAGTTGAATTTTGGGTCTTTTTTTGTTTTTTGTATTACATTTTGTTCTTTTTAAAATATTTCTATTTAGGTTTATTCTTATTTCAGTTTTAGTTTATTTTGGGGTAAATTACAATGTTTTAATAGTTAACAAACTACTTAAGTTACATTTTTCGCTTGAAGTTTTTCATCGAATATTACATAAGTTTTAGCAATTTTATGTGCTTTTGTCATTTTTATTGCTTTTGTCATTTTTATTATCTTTTTGTTCTTTTTAAAATATTTCTACTTGGGTGTAATTCATTTTATTTGAGTTTTAATTTGTTTTATTTTCTTTATTTTCAGTAATTTATTTTTGAACTAATTTCAGTTGTTGTTGTTAAGTTTTTTTTTATCTGCCATTTATATTTTCATTTTAGTTCAAGTTTATATACATTTAGTTAAATATATATAATTATTTAACATTTAAAAAAAACTAAAACTGAAATTCAAACCAGTATGAAAAGAAAAAATTATTTATTTATTTTCATTTAGGTTTCTTTTGATTTTAGTTTTTATTTTCAGTCATTTTAGCGCTTAAACTTAAAATTACTAAAACATAAACCAATTTTTAAAAGAAATCTGAAAATATAATTATTATATGGAAAAACTTACGAAAATGAGAAATGTTAACTTTGGCGAATAACTGCTATGAGCTTTTTGTCATTTTTTTGTTTATTTCTCCAGTTATTTGCCAAGGCAACATTTCTTTCATTTCATTCAAATCAGTTTTTCATCATTCAATTTTAAAATAGTTACACTTGTACTAAATCTGTTATGTGCATAATTAGTGTTGATCTGAACATTAGTGTTGAGGAGGACTTACTTTTGGTTCAGAGGTCAGCATGTTGTACCACATGATGGAGGCCCAGCCACTGGGTAACTGACTGACGTTGGAGATCACGACTATGGGCAAAGATGTAGTCTGAAGAAGAAGAGAGAGAAGAAAGTTGATGATAATCATGATTGGTGATGTTTATATTCTGAATTTGGTTCTTCTGAAAGATCTTCTGACCTCAAAGTTCATGGTCAGTCCAGACCAGCAAAGCTCAGCATCAAAGGTGATGGAGTGAAGTTCCTCCGTGACGATTAGAGGGCCCTGCCGAACATTAAAGAAACCGTTTACCCCAAAACATCTGTAATTTGTTCAACCAAGTTTAAAGTTTGAATGTTCAAATGAGATCAAGCACTAAAGCAGTTAGTGCAGATAAAGCAGATGAATCAATCATATGATTTGGAAAATAAAGAGTTATGGACTACTTTTATGTGACTTTTGGAGCTTTTTTGTGTTCTACAGAAGAAAGTAAGTCATACAGCTTTGGAATAACAAATTTATGTATCTTTAAGACAAACCATTGCTGAAGAAAATACACATTTTAAATACAGACTTTAAGGAGCATATAATAAATCGATGTTTGGGGATTCAAAATCTTATCGAGCTCAGAACCCAGGGTAAAATCCAAACTCTCACCTCACTAGTTCTGCTTCCAGTAACTTTCTTTTCTTTTAGTTGCTGTGAAGTAAAACGAATATTGTTACTATTCCTTATTTGACTGAGTTATACTTTTTAAACTGGATCTACGGTATATTTTGCTCTTTTGACTTTACCAGATGACGGAATTCTGCAGCCATTCCATTGGATTCCTCCATGTTCATCACCTTCATGGCCGTTCCCAGGATGTTGAACATACGGAACCTAAAACAGGAGTATTACAGAGTAAGCAGATGTATATTAAAGGGATAGTTCACCAAAAAATGAAAATTCGGTCATAATTTACTCACCCTCAAGTTGTTCCAAACCTGTATTAATTTTGTTCTTCTGTTGAACACGAAAGAAGATATTTTAAATAATGTTGGTAACCAATAATTTACTCACCCTCAAGACAGTTGACATCACCCATTGGCTTCCATAGTATTTTCTTTCCAATTATGGAAGTCAATGGGTGCCATCAATTGTCTGGTGACCAACATTATTTAAAATATCTTCTTTTATGTTCAGCAAAAGAAAGAAACTCATATGGGTTTGGAACAACTTAAGGGTGAGTATTTGTGGGGTGAACAATCCCTTTAATTCAACCAATTAAAATTTAACTGCATTTAAGGTAGTTTCTGTCATTATTAATGTAATTTTTGCAGTTGACATTGACATTTTGTTTAATATTCCAAAATAAAAAACTGCAATGACATTTTTAGGTTAACTGTCCCTTTACTATGGTATGCAAAGGAAATAAGTAAATATTGTAGGACACACCCTTTCCGCTTCTCAACGATATCCCTGGAAGGCAAAGAAGAGAAATGTTACCACAAGAACACGTGTAATGTGGTTTTTTCTAAATGCTAAAAATGCTAGCCACATGTGTGAATCCTCAGTAGCAACATAAGCATAAACTACATCCTATTAAAGATATGTGTTAAATGAGTAAATTACGTAATCTACAGACAAAAGATAGTGTCTATGACTTAAGGTTGAGACAGAGTTTGTGAAACACTTACTTATCAAAATGCACTTTCACGCGAACAGTGTGGTTGAATTCCTGCAGTTTTACGAGCAGCCTATAGAACAACAAATGCAATTCATTATCTGGCGTCTACTTCCAGAGAAGTGTGAATCATCCGCCATGTGTTTGAAGTTACCGTAATTTGAGAGTGAACAGAACACCCGTCTTCAGCACCAAAGGCCTTTGCAGTTGGGTTGGCATGCATGGCTGCCTCTCGACTACCATGGAGCTGGAAATAAGCAAACCAAAATTATACATTGCCAGTGACGCAGATTGAATATTCGTAGTTTATCACATTACAAATCTAAAAAGTAATGGTTTTTTTTTGTCTAATTTCACTTCTAAAAATATCCCAGACCAATCAGCTGAAAAGGGCCAGTCACACAGCCGATCACGCACGAATCACGCACAGATTGGGTTTGTGCGTGCTTGTGCGGCGAGAAATTGACCAAAGTATTCCACGAACATTCGACGCACGAGCGACACATGAATCACTGACGGAGCGCGTCCAAACACACACGCTTCGCCAACGTTCCACGTACAAGCACTTTCAGAATCCACATTGTCAGTGGAATGAACGTGATACGTGCGCGGTTCATGAGTGGTTCATGCGTGATATGAAGGTGGGGCGTCAGTGGACGAACGTGGACGTGCGCGGTTTCGAACCAGTTCCGACGCATAAGCACTGACGGCCGACACGTGTCCCGCGCATAGTCACGCATACTCGACGCATAAACTACGCACGCCGACTCATGAATAACGCACACAAAAAAATTTTAACCGTTCAAAACTCAAAATCACGCACAAACCACCTTCGACGCACATCCACTTACAATCACTGACGGTCCACGTTCGTTCTACTGACGAATTACGCATACGACGCACGCTCCGCGCAGAAACGAAAATCTGATTCATGCGTTTTCGCTGTGTGACTGGACCTTAAGCTTGCGTCTTTCAATAATAGTTGTTGAACTAGTGTGACGTAATTTCACACGTAATTAAGCCAAAACAAAGTTCACACCTTCTAACTACCATTGTTCTGCCTTATTAGGCCTCCACCTTCTTAAAGTAAGGTGTTTTTGCACAAGTATTTTGAACTTCACCCTTAAGCAAAGAACGAAAACTAACTTCGCCGTGAGTTTATCAGGCCCTTAACAAGCGGAGAAGGACTCTTACTTTGTAATGAGAGTTTTGAGGTTTGTGCAGCTCCTGTCCTCCAGGCTGCTTTTGCTGAGGGTAATGGGATCAGTTTCGTATGTGAATTTCTGTTCCAGCTCCAAAAGTTTCTTGAGCTGCTGCCTGAGCTGAACCAGAGATTCTGCGACAGAGGTAAACCTGAGGGGAGAAAAAAACAGAACTCAGTAACATATGACTTAGTCCACACGGAGACGCGGATCACTGCATCCGCATACATTTCTTATCGCATTGGCGTTCCGTCCACACGCATCCGGCGATTTGGGAGACTGAATCCGCTCTCTTTTGATACCGGGTCCTAAAGTGGATAGATCTTAATCCGACACCCTTGCTGTCTCGTGTGGACGGCCAATCCGTGTATATTTTTGTTTAACGATGATGTCATCACATCAGGTGTCGGCTGCGTCACAGTAACAGCAACAGTGTTGCCAGATTGGACTGAAGATTCCAGCGCAGCTACAGCTTAAAACCCTCCCATTTAAAAAAATACCAGCCCAAAATGCGCACTCTTATAAATAATGAACAATGTTGAGCGATTTTATGCATCAAAAACCGTCCCAAATTTTACAAACATTTGCATCATGCATTTTTTTCCGGTCGGACATGACAAAAAGGTAAATAGCAATCTGGCAACACTGAACAGCAACAACAATGCGCATGCTCAAAGTCTTCTTCTCTGTGTATAGTGTATTATCTGTGGCAGAATTACAGCGCCCCATACTGGTCTGGCATATAAACTACACCGGATTCAGTCGGTTTCAGTGGTCTCGTGTGGACGCTGATTTTTTTTTTTTTGAACGAGGAAAAAAAAGATCGGATAAGGAACGCGCCGGCATCGTGTGGACGTGGCCTTAAACTCCAAGCCATGATTTTGTTGAAATTTAAGGCACCGCCACATCAAGGTCGACTGACAACAGTTGCAAAATTATCAATATTTATATATTCTCAATATATTTAATACAGTCAATTTTTCAGCACAGATAAAATCCACAAAATTGCAAAAAATGTCTGTCGTCAATAGCGTAGCGATATATGAAGGTTGGTGTTTCTTTCCGTGTAGATTACACGCACAATAATGTATGCCTCAGAACCTCATATTTATTATTATTGAAGATGCATAACTCCTGCTGCTCCCAGCTTAATACCTGTGAATCACTCGTCGCCCCGGTAACCTCCCGCTGTAAAACCAAGGTGGCCCTCTAGAGGAGATCATATGCAATTACCCCACATATGTATATAACATACACCACAGGAAGACTGGCGGGAGATGCGTATGGAAGTCGACGAACGCGTTAAGTGAACGATTGAGGTTCGAGTGCTCAAACACCTAGCATCGGCGTCTGTAAGCGTGCTCGTATCTCAAATCTTAACTCGTATATCAAAGCAAAAATTGCTCAAAGGCTTGCTAGTATCTCCTAATACTCGTATGTCAGGACGCTCATATCTCAAGGTATTACTGTAATTTAGTTCCGTCCTTATTTGATGCCCCTGAAACTATGAAAGTTGGTTGTTATGACATTGTGGTCTTCATGTTCTGGTTTAAACACAATTATTGGCCCACAATCTCCCCCCACGTGCCCGCATATATAAAAATCAAATTTGTTGCTTAATGCGGCATTTTGATGTCAAGTATTTTACTTTAACAAAATACTAATCCGCATGTGATTTATTTGATTAATTTTCACAAAAAATAGTTTTAATAATCATAACAGTATTAATAGTTACATTCTTTAGTTACATTACACTTTAGTAATTCTCCAGACTAATCATTTCAACATCATAGTTGATGGTGCATTTCTTTCCCTTCAAGTTTTTTTTTCCTTCACATGAGCTATTTTAGGACAACAACAAAGTAGCATTGCTATTTTCTAAAGAAAATTATTAATTAATTTGTGATTTCCATTTGTTACCAGTTTTGCAGCTGGTCCAAGCAGACATTGCTCATCCCACCGATGCAAGCCATCTGTTGTCGGCGCTTCCATTCGGCCAGTTCTGCTGAGATCAGCTCAAAGATCACTGGATCCATAAGGTTCAACACATCTGACATCTGACCAATCACATTCTACATGGACGCAAACACAGACAGGGTTGAACGCAACAGCTTCTCTTCAGTAACCAAGGTGAAGGCAATGGATCTCCAATGTTCTCACCTTTCTTGTTTCGTGAAGTTTCATAAACATGGAGCGGATGGTCAGTCTCTCCCGATTCAGGTCTTCCTTCGAAACGGTTCCGTTGAGTTCCTCTGTTAAACAGATATACAAGCAATACTCAGTTTCTGTAGAAACTAGTTATTAATTAAGCTGTGGTCACTTTTATTAATATGCAATATGAGCAATATTGAGTTTCTATACTTCTTGGGAAACAATAGCTACTTCAGACTTAAAGGGCACATTTAATCAAGCTTTCTTCGACTATAAAAAAGAAAGCATGTCTTAATCCGGTTACCTCTGCTTTGAAGAGTTTTGCTCTTGAAGTCATATTCGTCTTGCAGGTCTTCCAGATTTTTAATGATTTGCTCGGTCTCCTAATTAAAAATAGGGAAAAAAAAAAAAAAGTCTTGCACTTCTTGACTAGTAACACTTTATTTTGATGGTCCACTTTAGACATTCTGCTAATAGCATCAAAAAAAGTGTAACCGACATATTGTAGTTGCGATTTAAAACTGTGTATATATCACCTGTACTTTATTCTTTATTTCCTTCACCCTTCCATCCATTTCTCGATGTTTCTCCACAATCATGTCATTTTGGGTGTTCACGGTTCGATTCTGCAACAAAATACTAATTACTAACTTCATATCATTATAAGGAAAAGGGCAGCATGGAAAAATAGCAAAATATCTCCTTTTGTGTTTTACAGATGAAAGAAGGTTATGCAAGCTTGATGAATAATTGATTTTCATAAACTGTTCCTTTAATAATAGATAAAGAACTGCACACCTTCAAAAAAGATCTAAATGTCATACTGAGTTAAAATAGATTTAAATTGAAGGTTTTGGCGGTGGAGAGCAGAGGTTTTCATTTTATTCATTACACCTCTGTTATTTGAGCAGCTGCCAGAATCACTAACTACTGATGATCATAGCCATGGAAACGGGATTGTCTTGGAAGAGGTGCTGTAAAACAAGGTTCACATGAACGCACAAACTCTGACAGATGTTGCAACTTGTTTTTCCCGATCTGTATATTTCGTAATGATTCAGTAAAACTCACGACGCCAACTATGTTGCAAAGGAAATGATTCATGTACGACAACTGCTAAAAGTCACCTGCAAGTTCCTCTTGAACTTGCGGATGTTGTGCTGGTTCAGGAAGTCTTTCTCCATCGCGAAGCGGCTGTGTTGGTGATCTAACTGGGTCAAAAGATCATGAAACCTCACAGTGGCCAGCGACTCGTTCTCCACATTAGCAACATGGTCCCTTAGGAACAAAAAATAGATGATTACATCAACTGAAGCTCAGACAGGTTTAAATTCTATTTTAATACAATTCCTATATTTGTACATTGCATATAATCGCCTCTATAATACAATAAGTAAAGATGTTTACAGTAAGATATTTAAAATAGTTAGTAGTAGTTATAGCTGCTACATGTTTAGTAAGTAATTGTTCATGTTGTGTTGACACTTATTTGTACGTCTGATACGGCAACATTTGCCTCTCTGTTGCCCCCACCAGCTCTGGAGGACCCATGACGTCTTTAAATGATGTTACCGTAGATTGAATCGGTAGAGTTGGGAAGCGAAAATCGATTCTAATTGGATACTTAAAGGTGCAGTAAGTGATTTCTGAGAAACGCTGATGGAAGTGGATCAGACCAAGCACCAAAACACACTTGTAGCCAATCAGCAGTAAGGATATATTCATTCATTAGGGGAGGTGCCAGTTTTGCATATTGTGCTCATGATTTGAGGGCGGAGCTATCAAGACAGGGGTGTGATCCTATTGGGTAGGGGCGTGTTTGTTTTTGGTGATTTCAAATATCAGGAATGTTTAAAGTCGACGATCGGATACTTGCCAAAATGAAAATTTTGACTCTGCTTATCGATTCTTGTGTGCGTATTCACACTTGCAAGCTGTTTTCTGTGCTGAGCTGTTTTCTGTGCTGAGCTCATCCAGAGCACACGCACAACAAGCCGCCGAATACTAAATTGATTTCTCTTTCAAAATATCCTCACAAAAACTTAAGTAATCTCTTAAGTGAATGTAAACAATTGAGAGAGAGAGAACACACGTGAAACAGTTTAACATATTGGATCTGTGCATGAGGTCTTAAAGTGACAGCAGCCTTTTTTCATTACCATATTAGAATCAAAACTGTGAATTGATAAGCAGAATTAGGGGCCAAGCACCGAAGGTGCGGAGGCACCTATTGTTTTTGTTCCGGTTCCTATTATTATTAGGGGCCAAGCACCGAAGGTGCGGAGGCACCTATTGTAATCGTTCTCGTTCTTATTAGGGGCCAAGCACCGAAGGTGCGGAGGCACCTATTGTAATCGTTCTCGTTCTTATTATTAGGGGCCAAGCACCGAAGGTGCGGAGGCACCTATTGTTTTTGTTCCGGTTCTTATTAGGGGCCAAGCACCGAAGGTGCGGAGGCACCTATTGTTTTTGTTCCGGTTCTTATTATTATTAGGGGCCAAGCACCGAAGGTGCGGAGGCACCTATTGTTTTTGTTCCGGTTCTTATTATTAGGGGCCAAGCACCGAAGGTGCGGAGGCACCTATTGTTTTTGTTCCGGTTCTTATTATTATTATTATTATTATTCTTCTTCTGCCATTGAAGTCTATGACAGCCCATAGAACCGTAAGCGGGAAAATGAAAAAAAGTTGGCACACTCATAAAGGAGAGTCTAATCATTGACCATAGCAAAATTGAAGTCTCTAACTCAATCTCTCTACCGCCACCAACTGTCCAAAGTTGCACTCACGTTTACGTAAATAACTTTTGAACCGTATGTCCTAGAAACAAAATTCTTTTGTCCACTGATTCCTTGGCTCAAGACGATTCGATTGCACCCTATGACGTCATTTTCCGTCATGAAAATTTTCCCGCCATTTTGAATTTTATGAAAAACCTACTTTGTCGAACTCCTCCTAGGCCGTTCGTCCGATGTTCACGAAAATTGAACCACATCATCTCCTGACAATGTTGACAAAACGATATATAAACAAAGTTGATTCGTCAAACCGTTTACGAATAACTCGTGAAAGAATCTGAGGTAAAAGTCGCCAAAATGAAATTGAGGCTTTATCTCCCCAATGCATTAGCCTTTTCTGACCAAACTAGGTGTGTGTTATGTCAATCATGGTTTGAGGCTACCTGCAGAGTTTTGGCGCTCTGCCCCCTAGTGGTCAGGAGATATTAAAAAACTGACTTTTTTGCTTATAACTCCTGAACCCTTTGGCCAAAAATCATGAAACTGGTCTCTTTAGATCCAATGGGTCATGCCGAGTCCTGTGATACCAAATTTTCCCATATCGGCCATTTTGAGCGTCTGCCATTTCGATTTTTCTTTATAAGATTCTATGTTTAACAAACACATGACTTTAGTGCTCTGTCAGCAATGGTTTACCCAATTGAAAGCAAACTTTGCATGTGTCAATGTCACCACACTCTCAATGTACCACATGAATTGACACTACAATTTGGTTACAGCGCTGCCTGCTGGTTGAATGTGATAAACCATTAAATCGAATTACTAAAGACCGTATTGTTGATTTTTCAGCCATTTAGACTTAAGTCATATTGAAATGTCTTTAGATTCTTACTGCCATTGGTCTGATGATGCCAGCCATGTCGGCATGACATTTAATGCCCTCCTTGCGCTTGGCCCCGTGATGGCTGCTAGCAGCTATTTAGGGGCCAAGCACCGAAGGTGCGGAGGCACCTATTGTTTTTGTTCCGGTTCTTATTATTATTAGGGGCCAAGCACCGAAGGTGCGGAGGCACCTATTGTAATTGTTCCGGTTCTTTATTAGGGGCCAAGCACCGAAGGTGCGGAGGCACCTATTGTTTCCGTTCCGGTTCTTTATTATTATTATTCATCTTCTTCTTCTTCTTCTTCTTCTTCTTCCGCCATGGAAGTCTATGGCAGGCCATAGAACCGTTTGCAGGAAAATGATAAAATTTGGCACACTGATAGAGGACAAGCCAATCATTGACCAGAGCAAATTTGAAGTCTCTAACTCAATGTCTCTAGCGCCACCAACTGTCCAAATTTGCACTCACGTTTACGTAAATAACTCTTGAACCGTATGTCCTAGAAACAAAATTCTTTCGTCCACTAATTCCTTGGCTCAAGACGATTCGAATGCACCCTATGACGTCATTTTCCGTCATGAAAATTTTCCCGCCATTTTGAATTTTAAGAAAAACCTACTTTTTCGAACTCCTCCTAGGCCGTTTGTCCGATTTTCACGAAAATTGAACCACATCATCTCCAGACTATGTGTACAAAAAGTTATTAAAAGAAAGTTGATTTGTCAAACCGTTTACGAATAACTTGCGAAAGAATTCGACAAAATGGCAGCAGAAATAAAAGCGAGGCTATATCTCCGCAACGCATTAGCGTATTCTGACCAAACTTGGTGTGTGTTATGGCAATGATGGTCTGAGGCTACCTGCGGAGATTTGGCGCTCTGCCCCCTAGTGGTCTGGAGATATGAAAATGTGAAATATTTTCTTAGAACTTCTGAACGCTTCGACCAAAAATCATAAAACTGGTCTCGTTACATTCAGTGCATCATGCCGAGTCGTGCGATACCAAATTTTCCCATATCGGCCATTTTGAGGGTCGGCCATTTTGAATTTTGTCATAAATTGCTATATTTAACAAACACATTGGCGTATCGTTACGAAACTCGATATGTGTCTTCGGGACCTGGGCCTAATAGGACACAAAAAGTTCTGAGGCAGCGCCACCTTGTGGTCAAAAGTTGTAACCAAATTTACAAATATGCTAATAACTTTTGAATACATTAACCTATGGTAAAACAAATTATCTTTATACGTTCCTTGGGTCAAACCGAGAACACAGATACCAAATTTGTCATAGTCGGCCAAACTTCCTGTCCGCCATGTTGTTTTTCTTCAAAAACCTACTTTTTCGAACTCCTCCCACACCGTTTGTCCAATTTTCACCAAAATTGAATCATAACATCTTCAGACCATGCTGACAAAAAGTTATTAAAATAAAGTTGATTCGTCAAACAGGTTTCGATAAAATTGCGAACGAATTTGACCAAATGGCCACCAAATAAAGCGAGGCTATATCTCCACAACGCATTAGCGTATTCTTACCAAACTTTCTGTGTGTCATGTCAATCATGATCTGAGGCTACCTGCAGAGTTTTGGCGCTCTGCCCCCTAGTGGTCAGGAGATATGAAAATCTGACATTTTTGATTATAACTCTTGAATGCTTTGTCCAAAAAACATGAAACTGCTGTCTTTAGATTCAGTGCATCATGCCGAGTCCTGCGATACCAAATTTTCTCATATCGGCCATTTTGAGCGTCAGCTATTTAGAATTTTGTCATGAAATGCTATGCTTAAACACATGACTTTAAAGCAGTATGTCAGCAATGCTTTACCCTATTGACACCAAACTTTGCATGTGTCATTGTCACCTCACTCTGGATAAACCACGTGATTTGACATATCAGTTTGGTTACAGCGCTGCCTGTTGGTCAAACGTGATAAACCGTTAAATCGAATTACTAAAGACCGTATTGATGATTTTTCAGCAATTTAGACTGAAGTCCTATCGAAATGTCTTTAGATGCTTCCTGCCGTTTGTCTGATGCTGCCAGCCATGTCGGCATGACATTTAATGCCTTCTTTGTGCTTGGCCCCGTCATGGCTGCTTGCAGCTATATTTATTATTATTATTATTCTTCTTCTGCCATTGAAGTCTATGACAGCCCATAGAACCGTAAGCGGGAAAATGAAAAAAAGTTGGCACACTCATAAAGGAGAGTCTAATCATTGACCATAGCAAAATTGAAGTCTCTAACTCAATCTCTCTACCGCCACCAACTGTCCAAAGTTGCACTCACGTTTACGTAAATAACTTTTGAACCGTATGTCCTAGAAACAAAATTCTTTTGTCCACTGATTCCTTGGCTCAAGACGATTCGATTGCACCCTATGACGTCATTTTCCGTCATGAAAATTTTCCCGCCATTTTGAATTTTATGAAAAACCTACTTTGTCGAACTCCTCCTAGGCCGTTCGTCCGATGTTCACGAAAATTGAACCACATCATCTCCTGACAATGTTGACAAAACGATATATAAACAAAGTTGATTCGTCAAACCGTTTACGAATAACTCGTGAAAGAATCTGAGGTAAAAGTCGCCAAAATGAAATTGAGGCTTTATCTCCCCAATGCATTAGCCTTTTCTGACCAAACTAGGTGTGTGTTATGTCAATCATGGTTTGAGGCTACCTGCAGAGTTTTGGCGCTCTGCCCCCTAGTGGTCAGGAGATATTAAAAAACTGACTTTTTTGCTTATAACTCCTGAACCCTTTGGCCAAAAATCATGAAACTGGTCTCTTTAGATCCAGTGGGTCATGCCGAGTCCTGTGATACCAAATTTTCCCATATCGGCCATTTTGAGCGTCTGCCATTTCGATTTTTCTTATAAGATTCTATGTTTAACAAACACATGACTTTAGTGCTCTGTCAGCAACGGTTTACCCAATTGAAAGCAAACTTTGCATGTGTCAATGTCACCACACTCTCAATGTACCACATGAATTGACACTACAATGTGGTTACAGCGCTGCCTGTTGGTTGAATGTGATAAACCATTAAATCGAATTACTAAAGACCCTATTGTTGATTTTTCAGCCATTTAGACTTAAGTCATATTGAAATGTCTTTAGATTCTTACTGCTGTTGGTCTGATGATGCCAGCCATGTCGGCATGACATTTAATGCCCTCCTTGCGCTTGGCCCCGTGATGGCTGCTAGCAGCTATATTTATTATTATTATTCTTCTTCTGCCATTGAAGTCTATGACAGCCCATAGAACCGTAAGCGGGAAAATGAAAAAAAGTTGGCACACTCATAAAGGACAGTCCAATCATTGACCATAGCAAAATTGAAGTCTCTAACTCAATCTCTAAAGCGCCACCAACTGTCCAAAGTTGCACTCACGTTTATGTAAATAACTTTTGAACCGTATGTCCTAGAAACAAAATTCTTTTGTCCACTGATTCCTTGGCTCAAGACGATTCAATTGCACCCTATGACGTCATTTTCCGTCATGAAAATTTTCCCGCCATTTTGAATTTTATGAAAAACCTACTTTTTCGAACTCCTCCTAGGCCGTTCGTCCGATTTTCACGAAAATTGAACCACATCATCTCCAGACAATGTGGACAAAACGATATATAAAGGAAGTTGGTTCGTCAAACCATTTACGAATAACTCACAAAAGAATCTGAGGTAATAGTCGCTAAAATGAAATTGAGGCTTTATCTCCGTAATGCATTTGCCTTTTCTGACCAAACTAGGTGTGTGTTATGTCAATTATGGTCTGAGGCTACCTGCAGAGTTTTGGCGCTCTGCCCCCTACTGGTCAGGAGATATGAAAAACTGTCATTTTTGATTATAACTCCTGAACGCTTTGTCCAAAAATCATGAAACTGGTCTCTTTAGATCCAGTGGGTCATGCCGAGTCCTGTGATACCAAATATTCCCATATCGGCCATTTTGAGCGTCTGCCATTTCGATTTTTCTTATAAGATGCTATGTTTAACAAACACATGACTTTAGTGGTCTGTCAGCAATGGTTTACCCAATTGAAAGCAAACTTTGCATGTGTCAATGTCACCACACTCTCAATGTACCACATGAATTGACACTACAATTTGGTTACAGCGCTGCCTGTTGGTTGAATGTGATAAACCATTAAATCGAAATACTAAAGACCGTATTGTTGATTTTTCAGCCATTTAGACTTAAGTCATATTGAAATCTCTTTAGATTCTTACTGCCGTTGGTCTGATGATGCCAGCCATGTCGGCATGACATTTAATGCCCTCCTTGCGCTTGGCCCCGTGATGGCTGCTAGCAGCTATATTTATTAGGGGCCAAGCACCGAAGGTGCGGAGGCACCTATTGTTTTTGTTCCGGTTCTTATTATTATTAGGGGCCAAGCACCGAAGGTGCGGAGGCACCTATTGTTTTTGTTCCGGTTCTTATTATTATTATTATTATTATTCTTCTTCTGCCATTGAAGTCTATGACAGCCCATAGAACCGTAAGCGGGAAAATGAAAAAAAGTTGGCACACTCATAAAGGAGAGTCCAATCATTGACCATAGCAAAATTGAAGTCTCTAACTCAATCTCTCTAGCGCCACCAACTGTCCAAAGTTGCACTCACGTTTACGTAAATAACTTTTGCACCGTATGTCCTAGAAACAGAATTCTTTTGTCCACTGATTCCTTGGCTCAAGACGATTCGATTGCACCCTATGACGTCATTTTCCGTCATGAAAATTTTCCCGCCATTTTGAATTTTATGAAAAACCTACTTTGTCGAACTCCTCCTAGGCCGTTCGTCCGATGTTCACGAAAATTGAACCACATCATCTCCCGACAATGTGGACATAACGATATATAAAGAAAGTTGATTCGACAAACCGTTTACGAATAACTCGCGAAAGAATCTGAGGTAAAAGTCGCCAAAATGAAATTGAGGCTTTATCTCCCCAATGCATTAGCCTTTTCTGACCAAACTAGGTGTGTGTTATGTCAATCATGGTTTGAGGCTACCTGCAGAGTTTTGGCGCTGTGCCCCCTAGTGGTCAGGAGTTATCAAAAACTGACTTTTTTGCTTATAACTTCTGAACCCTTTGGCCAAAAATCATGAAACTGGTCTCTTTAGATCCAGTGGGTCATGCCGAGTCCTGTGATACCAAATATTCCCATATCGGCCATTTTGAGCGTCTGCCATTTCGATTTTTCTTATAAGATGCAATGTTTAACAAACACTTGACTTTAGTGCTCTGTCAGGAATGGTTTACCCAATTGAAAGCAAACTTTGCATGTGTCAATGTCACCACACTCTCAATGTACCACACACTACAATTTGGTTACAGCGCTGCCTGTTGGTTGAATGCGATAAACCATTAAATCGAATTGCTAAAGACCGTATTGTTGGTTTTTCAGCCATTTAGACTTAAGTCATATTGAAATGTCTTTAGATTTTTACTGCCGTTGGTCTGATGATGCCAGTCATGTCGGCATGACATATAATGCCCTCCTTGCGCTTGGCCCCGTGATGGCTGCTAGCAGCTATATTTAGGGGCCAAGCACCGAAGGTGCGGAGGCACCTATTGTTTTTGTTCCGGTTCTTATTATTATTATTATTATTATTCTTCTTCTGCCATTGAAGTCTATGACAGCCCATAGAACCGTAAGCGGGAAAATGAAAAAAAGTTGGCACACTGATAAAGGAGAGTCCAATCATTGACCATAGCAAAATTGAAGTCTCTAACTCAATCTCTCTAGCGCCACCAACTGTCCAAAGTTGCACTCACGTTTACGTAAATAACTTTTGAACCGTATGTCCTAGAAACAAAATTCTTTTGTCCACTGATTCCTTGGCTCAAGACGATTCGATTGCACCCTATGACGTCATTTTCCGTCATGAAGATTTTCCCGCCATTTTGAATTTTATGAAAAACCTACTTTGTCGAACTCCTCCTAGGCCGTTCGTCCGATGTTCACGAAAATTGAACCACATCATCTCCCGACAATGTGGACAAAACGATATATAAAGAAAGTTGATTCGTCAAACCGTTTACGAATAACTCGCGAAAGAATCTGAGGTAAAAGTCGCCAAAATGAAATTGAGGCTTTATCTCCCCAATGCATTAGCCTTTTCTGACCAAACTAGGTGTGTGTTATGTCAATCATGGTTTGAGGCTACCTGCAGAGTTTTGGCGCTGTGCCCCCTAGTGGTCAGGAGTTATCAAAAACTGACTTTTTTGCTTATAACTTCTGAACCCTTTGGCCAAAAATCATGAAACTGGTCTCTTTAGATCCAGTGGGTCATGCCGAGTCCTGTGATAGCAAATATTCCCATATCGGGCATTTTGAGCGTCTGCCATTTCGATTTTTCTTATAAGATGCTATGTTTAACAAACACATGACTTTAGTGCTCTGTCAGCCATGGTTTACCCAATTTACCCAATGTACCACATGAATTGACACTACAATTTGGTTACAGCGCTGCCTGTTGGTCGAACGTGATAAACCATTAAATCGAACTACTAAAGACCGTATTGTTGATTTTTCAGCCATTTAGACTTAAGTCATATTGAAATGTCTTTAGATTCTTACTGCCGTTGGTCTGATGATGCCAGCCATGTCGGCATGACATTTAATGCCCTCCTTGCGCTTGGCCCCGTGATGGCTGCTAGCAGCTATATTTAGGGGCCAAGCACCGAAGGTGCGGAGGCACCTATTGTTTTTGTTCCGGTTCTTATTATTATTAGGGGCCAAGCACCGAAGGTGCGGAGGCACCTATTGTTTTTGTTCCGGTTCTTATTATTATTAGGGGCCAAGCACCGAAGGTGCGGAGGCACCTATTGTTTTTGTTCCGGTTCTTATTATTATTAGGGGCCAAGCACCGAAGGTGCGGAGGCACCTATTGTTTTTGTTCCGGTTCTTATTATTAGGGGCCAAGCACCGAAGGTGCGGAGGCACCTATTGTTTTTGTTCCGGTTCTTATTATTATTAGGGGCCAAGCACCGAAGGTGCGAAGGCACCTATTGTTTCTGTTCCGGTTCTTATTATTATTCTTCATCTTCTTCTTCTTCCGCCATGAAAGTCTATGGCAGCCCATAGAACCGTATGCGGGAAAATGATGAAAGTTGGCACACTCATTAAAGACAGTCCAATCATTGACCATAACAAATTTGAAGTCTCTAACTCAATATCTCTAGCGCCACCAACTGTCCAAAGTTGAACTAACGTTTATGCTAATAACTTTTGAACCGTATGACCTAGAAACAAAATTCTTATGTCCACTGATTCCTTGGCTCAAGACGATTCGATTGCACCCTATGACGTCATTTTCCGTCATGAAATTTTTCCCGCCATTTTGAATTTTATGAAAAACCTACTTTTTCGAACTCCTCCTAGACCGTTTTTCCGATTTCAACGAAAATTGAACCACATCATCTTCAGACCATGTGGACAAAAAGTTATCCAAAGAAAGTTGATATGTCAAACCGTTTACGAATAACTCGCGAAAGAATCCGACGTAATGGTCGCAAAAATGAAATTGATGCTTTATCTCCGCAACACATTAGCGTTTTCTGACCAAACTAGGTGTGTGTTATGTCAATCATGATCTGAGGCTACCTGCAGAGTTTTGGCGCTGTGCCCCCTAGTGGTCAGGAGATATGAAAAAGTTAAATATTTGCTTATAACTTCTGAACGCTTTGGCCAAAAATAATAAAACTGGTCTCTTTAGATTCAGTGCATCATGCCGAGTCGTGCGATACCAAATTTTCCCATATCGGCCATTTTGAGCGTCGGCCATTTTGAATATTGTCATAAATTGCTATATTTAACAAAGATATTGGCGTATCGTTACGAAACTCAATATGTGTCTTCGGCACCTAACCTTGATACGACTCAAAAAGTTTCGAGGCAGCACCCCCTTGTGGTCAAAAATTATAACCAAATTTACAAATATGGTAATAACTTTTGAGTGCGTTAACCTATGGTAAAACAAATTATCTTTATACGTTCCTTGGGTCAAACCAAGAACACAGATACCAAATTTGTCATAGTCGGCCAAACTTCTTGTCCACCATGTTGTTTTTCTTTAAAAACCTACTTTTTCGAACTCCTCCCAGACCGTTTGTCCAATTTTCACCAAAATGAAACCACATCATCTCCAGACCATCATGACAAAAAGTTATCCAAAGAAAGTTGATATGTCAAACCGTTTACGAATAACTCGCGAAAGAATCCGACGTAATGGTCGCAAAAATGAAATTGAGGCTTTATCTCCGCAACGCATTAGTGTTTTCTGACCAAACTAGGTGTGTGTTATGTCAATCATGGTCTGAGGCTACCTGCTGAGTTTTGGCGTTCTGCCCCCTAGTGGTCAGGAGATATAAAAAAACTGACATTTTTGATTATAACTCCTGAACGCTTTGTCTAAAAATCATGAAAATTTGATTGATTTGATCAATCAATCAAAACTGCTGTCTTTAGATCCAGTGGGTCATGCCGAGTCCTGTGATACCAAATTTTCCCATATCGGCCATTTTGAGCGTCTGCCATTTCGATTTTTCTTATAAGATGCTATGTTTAACAAACACATGACTTTAGTGCTCTGTCAGCAATGGTTTACCCAATTGAAAGCAAACTTTGCATGTGTCAATGTCACCACACTCTCAATGTACCACATGAATTGACACTACAATTTGGTTTCAGTGCTGCCTGTTGGTTGAATGTGATAAACCATTAAATCGAATTACTAAAGACCGTATTGTTGATTTTTCAGCCATTTAGACTTAAGTCATATTGAAATGTCTTTAGATTCCTACTGCCGTTGGTCTGATGATGCCAGCCATGTCGGCATGACATTTAATGCCCTCCTTGTGCTTGGCCCCGTGATGGCTGCTAGCAGCTATATTTATTATTATTATTCTTCTTCTGCCATTGAAGTCTATGACAGCCCATAGAACCGTAAGCGGGAAAATGAAAAAAAGTTGGCACACTCATAAAGGAGAGTCTAATCATTGACCATAGCAAAATTGAAGTCTCTAACTCAATCTCTCTACCGCCACCAACTGTCCAAAGTTGCACTCACGTTTACGTAAATAACTTTTGAACCGTATGTCCTAGAAACAAAATTCTTTTGTCCACTGATTCCTTGGCTCAAGACGATTCGATTGCACCCTATGACGTCATTTTCCGTCATGAAAATTTTCCCGCCATTTTGAATTTTATGAAAAACCTACTTTGTCGAACTCCTCCTAGGCCGTTCGTCCGATGTTCACGAAAATTGAACCACATCATCTCCTGACAATGTTGACAAAACGATATATAAACAAAGTTGATTCGTCAAACCGTTTACGAATAACTCGTGAAAGAATCTGAGGTAAAAGTCGCCAAAATGAAATTGAGGCTTTATCTCCCCAATGCATTAGCCTTTTCTGACCAAACTAGGTGTGTGTTATGTCAATCATGGTTTGAGGCTACCTGCAGAGTTTTGGCGCTCTGCCCCCTAGTGGTCAGGAGATATGAAAAAGTGACATTTTTCCTTACAACTCCTGAACCCTTTGGCCAAAAATCATAAAACTGGTCTCGTTAGATTCAGTGCATCATGCCGAGTCGTGCGATACCAAATTTTCCCATATCGGCCATTTAGAGCGTCGGCCATTTTGAATATTGTCATAAATTGCTATATTTAACAAATGGATTGGCGTATCGTTACGAAACTCAATATGTGTCTTCGGCACCTAATCTTGATACGGCACAAAAAGTTTGGGGGCAGCGCCACCTTGTGGTCAAAAGTTATAACCAAATTTACAAATATGCTAATAACTTTTGATGACGTTAACCTATTGTAAAACAAATGGTCTTAATGTGTTCATTGGGTCAAGCCGAGACCATAGATACCAAATATGTTATATTCGGCCAAACCTCCGATTTGCCATGTTATTTTTCTTTAAAAACCTACTTTTTCGAACTCCTCCCAGACCGTTTGTCCAATTTTCACCAAAATTGAACCACATCATCTCCAGACCATCATGACAAAAAGTTATCCAAAGAAAGTTGATATGTCAAACCGTTTACGAATAACTCGCGAAAGAATCCGACGTAATGGTCGCAAAATTGAAATTGAGGCTTTATCTCCGCAATGCATTAGCCTTTTCTGACCAAACTAGGTGTGTGTTATGTCAATCATGGTCTGAGGCTACCTGCAGAGTTTTGGCGCTCTGCCCCCTAGTGGTCAGGAGATATTAAAAAACTGACATTTTTGATTATAACTCCTGAACGCTTTGTCTAAAAATCATGAAACTGCTGTCTTTAGATCCAGTTGGTCATGCCGAGTCCTGTGATACCACATTTTCCCATATCGGCCATTTTGAGCATCTGCCATTTCGATTTTTCTTATAAGATGCTATGTTTAACAAACACATGACTTTAGTGCTGTCAGCAATGGTTTACCCAATTGAAAGCAAACTTTGCATGTGTCAATGTCACCACACTCTCAATGTACCACACACTACAATTTGGTTACAGCGCTGCCTGTTGGTTGAATGCGATAAACCATTAAATCGAATTGCTAAAGACCGTATTGTTGGTTTTTCAGCCATTTAGACTTAAGTCATATTGAAATGTCTTTAGATTCTTACTGCCGTTGGTCTGATGATGCCAGTCATGTCGGCATGACATTTAATGCCCTCCTTGCGCTTGGCCCCGTGATGGCTGCTAGCAGCTATATTTAGGGGCCAAGCACCGAAGGTGCGGAGGCACCTATTGTTTTTGTTCCGGTTCTTATTATTAGGGGCCAAGCACCGAAGGTGCGGAGGCACCTATTGTTTTTGTTCCGGTTCTTTATTATTATTCTTCTTCTTCTTCCGTCATGGAAGTCTATGACAGCCCATAGAACCGTATGCGGGAAAATGATGAAAGTTGGCACACTCATTAAGGACAGTCCAAACATTGACCATAGCAAAATTGAAGTCTCTAACTCAATATCTCTAGCGCCACCAACTGTCCAAAGTTGAACTATCGTTTATGCTAATAACTTTTGAACCGTATGACCTAGAAACAAAATTCTTATGTCCACTGATTCCTTGGCTCAAGACGATTCGAATGCACCCTATGACGTCATTTTCCGTCATGAAAAATTTCCCGCCATTTTGAATTTTATGAAAAACCTACTTTTTCGAACTCCTCCTAGGCCGTTTTTCCGATTTCAACGAAAATTGAACCACATCATCTCCAGACAATGTGGACAAAAAGTTATCCAAAAAAAGTTGATATGTCAAACCGTTTACGAATAACTCGCGAAAGAATCCGACGTAATGGTCGCAAAAATGAAATTGAGGCTTTATCTCCGCAACGCATTAGCGTTTTTTGACCAAACTAGGTGTAGGTTATGTCAATCATGATATGAGGCTACCTGCAGAGTTTTGGCGCTGTGCCCCCTAGTGGTCAGGAGATATGAAAAAGTTAAATATTTGCTTATAACTTCTAAACGCTTTGGCCAAAAATAATAAAACTGGTCTCTTTAGATTCAGTGCATCATGCCGAGTCGTGCGATACCAAATTTTCCCATATCGGCCATTTTGAGCGTCGGCCATTTTGAATATTGTCATAAATTGCTATATTTAACAAAGATATTGGCGTATCGTTACGAAACTCAATATGTGTCTTCGGCACCTAACCTTGATACGACTCAAAAAGTTTCGAGGCAGCACCCCCTTGTGGTCAAAAATTATAACCAAATTTACAAATATGCTAATAACTTTTGAGTGCGTTAACCTATGGTAAAACAAATTATCTTTATACGTTCCTTGGGTCAAACCGAGAACACAGATACAAAATTTGTCATAGTCGGCCAAACTTCGTGTCCACCATGTTGTTTTTCTTTAAAAACCTACTTTTTCGAACTCCTCCCAGACCGTTTGTCCAATTTTCACCAAAATTAAACCACATCATCTCCAGACCATCATGACAAAAAGTTATCCAAAGAAAGTTGATATGTCAAACCGTTTACGAATAACTCGCAAAAGAATCCGACGTAATGGTCGCAAAAATAAAATTGAGGCTTTATCTCCGCAACGCATTAGCGTTTTTTGACCAAACTAGGTGTGTGTTATGTCAATCATGGTCTGAGGCTACCTGCAGAGTTTTGGCGCTCTGCCCCCTAGTGGTCAGGAGATATAAAAAAACTGACATTTTTGATTATAACTCCTGAACGCTTTGTCTAAAAATCATGAAACTGCTGTCTTTAGATCCAGTGGGTCATGCCGAGTCCTGTGATACCAAATTTTACCATATCGGCCATTTTGAGCGTCTGCCATTTCAATTTTTCTTACAAGATGCTATGTTTAACAAACACATGACTTTAGTGCTCTGTCAGCAATGGTTTACCCAATTGAAAGCAAACTTTGCATGTGTCAATGTCACCACACTCTCAATGTACCACATGAATTGACACTACAATTTGGTTACAGCGCTGCCTGTTGGTTGAATGTGATAAACCATTAAATCGAATTGCTAAAGACCGTATTGTTGGTTTTTCAGCCATTTAGACTTAAGTCATATTGAAATGTCTTTAGATTCTTACTGCCGTTGGTCTGATGATGCCAGCCATGTCGGCATGACATTTAATGCCCTCCTTGTGCTTGGCCCCGTGATGGCTGCTAGCAGCTATATTTATTATTATTATTCTTCTTCTGCCATTGAAGTCTATGACAGCCCATAGAACCGTAAGCGGGAAAATGAAAAAAAGTTGGCACACTCATAAAGGAGAGTCCAATCATTGACCATAGCAAAATTGAAGTCTCTAACTCAATCTCTCTAGCGCCACCAACTGTCCAAAGTTGCACTCACGTTTACGTAAATAACTTTTGAACCGTATGTCCTAGAAACAAAATTCTTTTGTCCACTGATTCCTTGGCTCAAGACGATTCGATTGCACCCTATGACGTCATTTTCCGTCATGAAAATTTTCCCGCCATTTTGAATTTTATGAAAAACCTACTTTGTCGAACTCCTCCTAGGCCGTTCGTCCGATGTTCACGAAAATTGAACCACATCATCTCCCGACAATGTGGACAAAACGATATATAAAGAAAGTTGATTCGTCAAACCGTTTACGAATAACTCGCGAAAGAATCTGAGGTAAAAGTCGCCAAAATGAAATTGAGGCTTTATCTCCCCAATGCATTAGCCTTTTCTGACCAAACTAGGTGTGTGTTATGTCAATCATGGTTTGAGGCTACCTGCAGAGTTTTGGCGCTGTGCCCCCTAGTGGTCAGGAGTTATCAAAAACTGACTTTTTTGCTTATAACTTCTGAACCCTTTGGCCAAAAATCATGAAACTGGTCTCTTTAGATCCAGTGGGTCATGCCGAGTCCTGTGATACCAAATATTCCCATATCGGCCATTTTGAGCGTCTGCCATTTCGATTTTTCTTATAAGATGCTATGTTTAACAAACACATGACTTTAGTGCTCTGTCAGCAATGGTTTACCCAATTGAAAGCAAACTTTGCATGTGTCAATGTCACCACACTCTCAATGTACCACATGAATTGACACTACAATTTGGTTACAGCGCTGCCTGTTGGTTGAATGTGATAAACCATTAAATCGAATTACTAAAGACCGTATTGTTGATTTTTCAGCCATTTAGACTTAAGTCATATTGAAATGTCTTTAGATTCTTACTGCCGTTGGTCTGATGATGCCAGCCATGTCGGCATGACATTTAATGCCCTCCTTGCGCTTGGCCCCGTGATGGCTGCTAGCAGCTATATTTATTATATTATTATTCTTCTTCTGCCATTGAAGTCTATGACAGCCCATAGAACCGTAAGCGGGAAAATGAAAAAAAGTTGGCACACTCATAAAGGAGAGTCCAATCATTGACCATAGCAAAATTGAAGTCTCTAACTCAATCTCTCTAGCGCCACCAACTGTCCAAAGTTGCACTCACGTTTACGTAAATAACTTTTGAACCGTATGTCCTAGAAACAAAATTCTTTTGTCCACTGATTCCTTGGCTCAAGACGATTCGATTGCACCCTATGACGTCATTTTCCGTCATGAAAATTTTCCCGCCATTTTGAATTTTATGAAAAACCTACTTTGTCGAACTCCTCCTAGGCCGTTCGTCCGATTTTCACGAAAATTGAACCACATCATCTCCCGACAATGTGGACAAAACGATATATAAAGAAAGTTGATTCGTCAAACCGTTTACGAATAACTCGCGAAAGAATCTGAGGTAAAAGTCGCCAAAATGAAATTGAGGCTTTATCTCCGCAATGCATTAGCCTTTTCTGACCAAACTAGGTGTGTGTTATGTCAATCATGGTCTGAGGCTACCTGCAGAGTTTTGGCGCTCTGCCCCCTAGTGGTCAGGAGTTATGAAAAACTGACTTTTTTGCTTATAACTTCTGAACCCTTTGGCCAAAAATCATGAAACTGGTCTCTTTAGATCCAGTGGGTCATGCCGAGTCCTGTGATACCAAATATTCCCATATCGGCCATTTTGAGCGTCTGCCATTTCGATTTTTCTTATAAGATGCTATGTTTAACAAACACATGACTTTAGTGCTCTGTCAGCAATGGTTTACCCAATTGAAAGCAAACTTTGCATGTGTCAATGTCACCACACTCTCAATGTACCACATGAATTGACACTACAATTTGGTTACAGCGCTGCCTGTTGGTTGAATGTGATAAACCATTAAATCGAAATACTAAAGACCGTATTGTTGATTTTTCAGCCATTTAGACTTAAGTCATATTGAAATGTCTTTAGATTCTTACTGCCGTTGGTCTGATGATGCCAGCCATGTCGGCATGACATTTAATGCCCTCCTTGCGCTTGGCCCCGTGATGGCTGCTAGCAGCTATTTAGGGGCCAAGCACCGAAGGTGCGGAGGCACCTATTGTTTTTGTTCCGGTTCTTATTATTATTATTATTATTCTTCTTCTGCCATTGAAGTCTATGACAGCCCATAGAACCGTAAGCGGGAAAATGAAAAAAAGTTGGCACACTCATAAAGGACAGTCCAATCATTGACCATAGCAAAATTGAAGTCTCTAACTCAATCTCTATTGCGCCACCAACTGTCCAAAGTTGCACTCACGTTTATGTAAATAACTTTTGAACCGTATGTCCTAGAAACAAAATTCTTTTGTCCACTGATTCCTTGGCTCAAGACGATTCGAATGCACCCTATGACGTCATTTTCCGTCATGAAAATTTTCCCGCCATTTTGAATTTTATGAAAAACCTACTTTTTCGAACTCCTCCTAGGCCGTTCGTCCGATTTTCACGAAAATTGAACCACATCATCTCCAGACAATGTGGACAAAACGGTATATAAAGAAAGTTTATTCGTCAAACTGTTTACGAATAACTCGCGAAAGAATCCGAGGTAAAAGTCGCCAAAATGAATTTGAGGCTTTATCTCCGCAATGCATTAGCCTTTTCTGACCAAACTAGGTGTGTATTATGTCAATCATGGTTTGAGGCTACCTGCAGAGTTTTGGCGCTGTGCCCCCTAGTGGTCAGGAGTTATGAAAAACTGACTTTTGTGCTTATAACTTCTGAACCCTTTGGCCAAAAATCATGAAACTGGTCTCTTTAGATCCAGTGGGTCATGCCGAGTCCTGTGATACCAAATATTCCCATATCGGCCATTTTGAGCGTCTGCCATTTCGATTTTTCTTATAAGATGCTATGTTTAACAAACAC
>JAWRVZ010001431.1:0-26516 GCA_037043235.1 Rhodeus uyekii
TACGATTTCCTCTGTATTGCCATATATCAAAGTCTTTCAAATATTTTTAATCACTCTTAAGGAGGTTTCCAACCGGCATGTGAAACAAAAAAGCAAATCTTACGCATTGGTGGTATAGTGGTGAGCATAGCTGCCTTCCAAGCAGTTGACCTGGGTTCGATTCCCAGCCAATGCATGCTCTTTAGCTCAAGTTGTGGTTTGAACAGCCATCTAGGGATCCTGGTAAGTTCCTTATGTCAATCGTGTTTGAAACAAAGACGTTTGTTTGGCTCTTTGGACAGCAGAAAAGAGATAAGACTCCAGTGTGACTGGAGGAGATACTTGATATTTGATGGAGATCTTGGCATGTCAGGCCAGTAAGTTCTTGCTTTTTTCTCAGGGTCAGATCGAAACAAAGAGAATATTATTTCCTCTGTATTGCCATCTGTCATCGACTGGTAAATTACTTTTGTCAATCGTGTTTGGAGCAAAGTCGTTTGTTTGTCTCTTTGGACAGTAGAAAAGAGATAAGACTCCAGTATGACTGGAGGAGATACTTGATATTTGATGGAGATCTTGGCATGTCAGGCCAGTAAGTTCTTGCTTTTTTCTCAGGGTCAGGTCGAAACAAAGCGAATACGATTTCCTCTGTATTGCCATATATCAAAGTCTTTCAAATATTTTTAATCACTCTTAAGGAGGTTTCCAACCGGCATGTGAAACAAAAAAGCAAATCTTACGCATTGGTGGTATAGTGGTGAGCATAGCTGCCTTCCAAGCAGTTGACCTGGGTTCGATTCCCAGCCAATGCATGCTCTTTAGCTCAAGTTGTGGTTTGAACAGCCATCTAGGGATCCTGGTAAGTTCCTTATGTCAATCGTGTTTGAAACAAAGACGTTTGTTTGGCTCTTTGGACAGCAGAAAAGAGATAAGACTCCAGTGTGACTGGAGGAGATACTTGATATTTGATGGAGATCTTGGCATGTCAGGCCAGTAAGATCTTGCGTTTTTTCCCAGGGTTAGGTCGAAACAAAGCGAATACGATTTCCTCTGTATTGCCATCTGTCAACGACTGGTAAATTACTTTTGTCAATCGTGTTTGGAGCAAAGTCGTTTGTTTGTCTCTTTGGACAGTAGAAAAGAGATAAGACTCCAGTATGACTGGAGGAGATACTTGATATTTGATGGAGATCTTGGCATGTCAGGCCAGTAAGTTCTTGCTTTTTTCTCAGGGTCAGGTCGAAACAAAGCGAATACGATTTCCTCTGTATTGCCATATATCAAAGTCTTTCAAATATTTTTAATCACTCTTAAGGAGGTTTCCAACCGGCATGTGAAACAAAAAAGCAAATCTTACGCATTGGTGGGATAGTGGTGAGCATAGCTGCCTTCCAAGCAGTTGACCTGGGTTTGATTCCCAGCCAATGCATGCTCTTTAGCTCAAGTTGTGGTTTGAACAGCCATCTAGGGATCCTGGTAAGTTCCTTATGTCAATCGTGTTTGAAACAAAGACGTTTGTTTGGCTCTTTGGACAGCAGAAAAGAGATAAGACTCCAGTGTGACTGGAGGAGATACTTGATATTTGATGGAGATCTTGGCATGTCAGGCCAGTAAGTTCTTGCTTTTTTCTCAGGGTCAGATCGAAACAAAGAGAATATTATTTCCTCTGTATTGCCATCTGTCATCGACTGGTAAATTACTTTTGTCAATCGTGTTTGGAGCAAAGTCGTTTGTTTGTCTCTTTGGACAGTAGAAAAGAGATAAGACTCCAGTATGACTGGAGGAGATACTTGATATTTGATGGAGATCTTGGCATGTCAGGCCAGTAAGTTCTTGCTTTTTTCTCAGGGTCAGGTCGAAACAAAGCGAATACGATTTCCTCTGTATTGCCATATATCAAAGTCTTTCAAATATTTTTAATCACTCTTAAGGAGGTTTCCAACCGGCATGTGAAACAAAAAAGCAAATCTTACGCATTGGTGGTATAGTGGTGAGCATAGCTGCCTTCCAAGCAGTTGACCTGGGTTCGATTCCCAGCCAATGCATGCTCTTTAGCTCAAGTTGTGGTTTGAACAGCCATCTAGGGATCCTGGTAAGTTCCTTATGTCAATCGTGTTTGAAACAAAGACGTTTGTTTGGCTCTTTGGACAGCAGAAAAGAGATAAGACTCCAGTGTGACTGGAGGAGATACTTGATATTTGATGGAGATCTTGGCATGTCAGGCCAGTAAGTTCTTGCTTTTTTCTCAGGGTCAGATCGAAACAAAGAGAATATTATTTCCTCTGTATTGCCATCTGTCATCGACTGGTAAATTACTTTTGTCAATCGTGTTTGGAGCAAAGTCGTTTGTTTGTCTCTTTGGACAGTAGGAAAGAGGTAAGACTCCAGTATGACTGGAGGAGATACTTGATATTTGATGGAGATCTTGGCATGTCAGGCCAGTAAATTCTTGCTTTTTTCTCAGTGTCAGGGCGAAACAAAGAGAAACAAAGAGATAAGACTCCAGTGTGACTGGAGGAGATACTTGATATTTGATGGAGATCTTGGCATATCAGGCCAGTAAGTTCTTGCGTTTTTCCCAGGGTCAGATCGAAACAAAGAGAATATTATTTCCTCTGTATTGCCATCTGTCAACGACTGGTAAATTACTTTTGTCAATCGTGTTTGGAGCAAAGTCGTTTGTTTGTCTCTTTGGACAGTAGGAAAGAGATAAGACTCCAGTATGACTGGAGGAGATACTTGATATTTGATGGAGATCTTGGCATGTCAGGCCAGTAAGTTCTTGCTTTTTTCTCAGGGTCAGGGCGAAACAAAGAGAAACAAAGAGTTAAGACTCCAGTGTGACTGGAGGAGATACTTGATATTTGATGGAGATCTTGGCATGTCAGGCCAGTAAGATCTTGCGTTTTTTCCCAGGGTTAGGTCAAAACAAAGCGAATACGATTTCCTCTGTATTGCCATCTGTCAACGACTGGTAAATTACTTTTGTCAATCGTGTTTGGAGCAAAGTCGTTTGTTTGTCTCTTTGGACAGTAGAAAAGAGATAAGACTCCAGTATGACTGGAGGAGATACTTGATATTTGATGGAGATCTTGGCATGTCAGGCCAGTAAGTTCTTGCTTTTTTCTCAGGGTCAGGTCGAAACAAAGCGAATACGATTTCCTCTGTATTGCCATATATCAAAGTCTTTCAAATATTTTTAATCACTCTTAAGGAGGTTTCCAACCGGCATGTGAAACAAAAAAATCAAATCTTACGCATTGGTGGTATAGTGGTGAGCATAGCTGCCTTCCAAGCAGTTGACCTGAGTTCGATTCCCAGCCAATGCATGCTCTTTAGCTCAAGTTGTGGTTTGAACAGCCATCTAGGGATCCTGGTAAGTTCCTTATGTCAATCGTGTTTGAAACAAAGACGTTTGTTTGACTCTTTGGACAACAGAAAAGAGATAAGACTCCAGTGTGACTGGAGGAGATACTTGATATTTGATGGAGATCTTGGCATGTCAGGCCAGTAAGTTCTTGCTTTTTTCTCAGGGTCAGGGCGAAACAAAGAGAAACAAAGAGATAAGACTCCAGTGTGACTGGAGGAGATACTTGATATTTGATGGAGATCTTGGCATGTCAGGCCAGTAAGTTCTTGCGTTTTTCCCAGGGTCAGATCGAAACAAAGAGAATATTATTTCCTCTGTATTGCCATCTGTCAACGACTGGTAAATTACTTTTGTCAATCGTGTTTGGAGCAAAGTCGTTTGTTTGTCTCTTTGGACAGTAGGAAAGAGATAAGACTCCAGTATGACTGGAGGAGATACTTGATATTTGATGGAGATCTTGGCATGTCAGGCCAGTAAGTTCTTGCTTTTTTCTCAGGGTCAGGGCGAAACAAAGAGAAACAAAGAGTTAAGACTCCAGTGTGACTGGAGGAGATACTTGATATTTGATGGAGATCTTGGCATGTCAGGCCAGTAAGATCTTGCGTTTTTTCCCAGGGTTAGGTCGAAACAAAGCGAATACGATTTCCTCTGTATTGCCATCTGTCAACGACTGGTAAATTACTTTTGTCAATCGTGTTTGGAGCAAAGTCGTTTGTTTGTCTCTTTGGACAGTAGAAAAGAGATAAGACTCCAGTATGACTGGAGGAGATACTTGATATTTGATGGAGATCTTGGCATGTCAGGCCAGTAAGTTCTTGCTTTTTTCTCAGGGTCAGGTCGAAACAAAGCGAATACGATTTCCTCTGTATTGCCATATATCAAAGTCTTTCAAATATTTTTAATCACTCTTAAGGAGGTTTCCAACCGGCATGTGAAACAAAAAAGCAAATCTTACGCATTGGTGGGATAGTGGTGAGCATAGCTGCCTTCCAAGCAGTTGACCTGGGTTTGATTCCCAGCCAATGCATGCTCTTTAGCTCAAGTTGTGGTTTGAACAGCCATCTAGGGATCCTGGTAAGTTCCTTATGTCAATCGTGTTTGAAACAAAGACGTTTGTTTGGCTCTTTGGACAGCAGAAAAGAGATAAGACTCCAGTGTGACTGGAGGAGATACTTGATATTTGATGGAGATCTTGGCATGTCAGGCCAGTAAGTTCTTGCTTTTTTCTCAGGGTCAGATCGAAACAAAGAGAATATTATTTCCTCTGTATTGCCATCTGTCATCGACTGGTAAATTACTTTTGTCAATCGTGTTTGGAGCAAAGTCGTTTGTTTGTCTCTTTGGACAGTAGAAAAGAGATAAGACTCCAGTATGACTGGAGGAGATACTTGATATTTGATGGAGATCTTGGCATGTCAGGCCAGTAAGTTCTTGCTTTTTTCTCAGGGTCAGGTCGAAACAAAGCGAATACGATTTCCTCTGTATTGCCATATATCAAAGTCTTTCAAATATTTTTAATCACTCTTAAGGAGGTTTCCAACCGGCATGTGAAACAAAAAAGCAAATCTTACGCATTGGTGGTATAGTGGTGAGCATAGCTGCCTTCCAAGCAGTTGACCTGGGTTCGATTCCCAGCCAATGCATGCTCTTTAGCTCAAGTTGTGGTTTGAACAGCCATCTAGGGATCCTGGTAAGTTCCTTATGTCAATCGTGTTTGAAACAAAGACGTTTGTTTGGCTCTTTGGACAGCAGAAAAGAGATAAGACTCCAGTGTGACTGGAGGAGATACTTGATATTTGATGGAGATCTTGGCATGTCAGGCCAGTAAGTTCTTGCTTTTTTCTCAGGGTCAGATCGAAACAAAGAGAATATTATTTCCTCTGTATTGCCATCTGTCATCGACTGGTAAATTACTTTTGTCAATCGTGTTTGGAGCAAAGTCGTTTGTTTGTCTCTTTGGACAGTAGGAAAGAGGTAAGACTCCAGTATGACTGGAGGAGATACTTGATATTTGATGGAGATCTTGGCATGTCAGGCCAGTAAATTCTTGCTTTTTTCTCAGGGTCAGGGCGAAACAAAGAGAAACAAAGAGATAAGACTCCAGTGTGACTGGAGGAGATACTTGATATTTGATGGAGATCTTGGCATATCAGGCCAGTAAGTTCTTGCGTTTTTCCCAGGGTCAGATCGAAACAAAGAGAATATTATTTCCTCTGTATTGCCATCTGTCAACGACTGGTAAATTACTTTTGTCAATCGTGTTTGGAGCAAAGTCGTTTGTTTGTCTCTTTGGACAGTAGGAAAGAGATAAGACTCCAGTATGACTGGAGGAGATACTTGATATTTGATGGAGATCTTGGCATGTCAGGCCAGTAAGTTCTTGCTTTTTTCTCAGGGTCAGGGCGAAACAAAGAGAAACAAAGAGTTAAGACTCCAGTGTGACTGGAGGAGATACTTGATATTTGATGGAGATCTTGGCATGTCAGGCCAGTAAGATCTTGCGTTTTTTCCCAGGGTTAGGTCGAAACAAAGCGAATACGATTTCCTCTGTATTGCCATCTGTCAACGACTGGTAAATTACTTTTGTCAATCGTGTTTGGAGCAAAGTCGTTTGTTTGTCTCTTTGGACAGTAGAAAAGAGATAAGACTCCAGTATGACTGGAGGAGATACTTGATATTTGATGGAGATCTTGGCATGTCAGGCCAGTAAGTTCTTGCTTTTTTCTCAGGGTCAGGTCGAAACAAAGCGAATACGATTTCCTCTGTATTGCCATATATCAAAGTCTTTCAAATATTTTTAATCACTCTTAAGGAGGTTTCCAACCGGCATGTGAAACAAAAAAATCAAATCTTACGCATTGGTGGTATAGTGGTGAGCATAGCTGCCTTCCAAGCAGTTGACCTGAGTTCGATTCCCAGCCAATGCATGCTCTTTAGCTCAAGTTGTGGTTTGAACAGCCATCTAGGGATCCTGGTAAGTTCCTTATGTCAATCGTGTTTGAAACAAAGACGTTTGTTTGGCTCTTTGGACAACAGAAAAGAGATAAGACTCCAGTGTGACTGGAGGAGATACTTGATATTTGATGGAGATCTTGGCATGTCAGGCCAGTAAGTTCTTGCTTTTTTCTCAGGGTCAGGGCGAAACAAAGAGAAACAAAGAGATAAGACTCCAGTGTGACTGGAGGAGATACTTGATATTTGATGGAGATCTTGGCATGTCAGGCCAGTAAGTTCTTGCGTTTTTCCCAGGGTCAGATCGAAACAAAGAGAATATTATTTCCTCTGTATTGCCATCTGTCAACGACTGGTAAATTACTTTTGTCAATCGTGTTTGGAGCAAAGTCGTTTGTTTGTCTCTTTGGACAGTAGGAAAGAGATAAGACTCCAGTATGACTGGAGGAGATACTTGATATTTGATGGAGATCTTGGCATGTCAGGCCAGTAAGTTCTTGCTTTTTTCTCAGGGTCAGGGCGAAACAAAGAGAAACAAAGAGTTAAGACTCCAGTGTGACTGGAGGAGATACTTGATATTTGATGGAGATCTTGGCATGTCAGGCCAGTAAGATCTTGCGTTTTTTCCCAGGGTTAGGTCGAAACAAAGCGAATACGATTTCCTCTGTATTGCCATCTGTCAACGACTGGTAAATTACTTTTGTCAATCGTGTTTGGAGCAAAGTCGTTTGTTTGTCTCTTTGGACAGTAGAAAAGAGATAAGACTCCAGTATGACTGGAGGAGATACTTGATATTTGATGGAGATCTTGGCATGTCAGGCCAGTAAGTTCTTGCTTTTTTCTCAGGGTCAGGTCGAAACAAAGCGAATACGATTTCCTCTGTATTGCCATATATCAAAGTCTTTCAAATATTTTTAATCACTCTTAAGGAGGTTTCCAACCGGCATGTGAAACAAAAAAGCAAATCTTACGCATTGGTGGTATAGTGGTGAGCATAGCTGCCTTCCAAGCAGTTGACCTGGGTTCGATTCCCAGCCAATGCATGCTCTTTAGCTCAAGTTGTGGTTTGAACAGCCATCTAGGGATCCTGGTAAGTTCCTTATGTCAATCGTGTTTGAAACAAAGACGTTTGTTTGGCTCTTTGGACAGCAGAAAAGAGATAAGACTCCAGTGTGACTGGAGGAGATACTTGATATTTGATGGAGATCTTGGCATGTCAGGCCAGTAAGTTCTTGCTTTTTTCTCAGGGTCAGATCGAAACAAAGAGAATATTATTTCCTCTGTATTGCCATCTGTCATCGACTGGTAAATTACTTTTGTCAATCGTGTTTGGAGCAAAGTCGTTTGTTTGTCTCTTTGGACAGTAGGAAAGAGGTAAGACTCCAGTATGACTGGAGGAGATACTTGATATTTGATGGAGATCTTGGCATGTCAGGCCAGTAAATTCTTGCTTTTTTCTCAGTGTCAGGGCGAAACAAAGAGAAACAAAGAGATAAGACTCCAGTGTGACTGGAGGAGATACTTGATATTTGATGGAGATCTTGGCATATCAGGCCAGTAAGTTCTTGCGTTTTTCCCAGGGTCAGATCGAAACAAAGAGAATATTATTTCCTCTGTATTGCCATCTGTCAACGACTGGTAAATTACTTTTGTCAATCGTGTTTGGAGCAAAGTCGTTTGTTTGTCTCTTTGGACAGTAGGAAAGAGATAAGACTCCAGTATGACTGGAGGAGATACTTGATATTTGATGGAGATCTTGGCATGTCAGGCCAGTAAGTTCTTGCTTTTTTCTCAGGGTCAGGGCGAAACAAAGAGAAACAAAGAGTTAAGACTCCAGTGTGACTGGAGGAGATACTTGATATTTGATGGAGATCTTGGCATGTCAGGCCAGTAAGATCTTGCGTTTTTTCCCAGGGTTAGGTCAAAACAAAGCGAATACGATTTCCTCTGTATTGCCATCTGTCAACGACTGGTAAATTACTTTTGTCAATCGTGTTTGGAGCAAAGTCGTTTGTTTGTCTCTTTGGACAGTAGAAAAGAGATAAGACTCCAGTATGACTGGAGGAGATACTTGATATTTGATGGAGATCTTGGCATGTCAGGCCAGTAAGTTCTTGCTTTTTTCTCAGGGTCAGGTCGAAACAAAGCGAATACGATTTCCTCTGTATTGCCATATATCAAAGTCTTTCAAATATTTTTAATCACTCTTAAGGAGGTTTCCAACCGGCATGTGAAACAAAAAAATCAAATCTTACGCATTGGTGGTATAGTGGTGAGCATAGCTGCCTTCCAAGCAGTTGACCTGAGTTCGATTCCCAGCCAATGCATGCTCTTTAGCTCAAGTTGTGGTTTGAACAGCCATCTAGGGATCCTGGTAAGTTCCTTATGTCAATCGTGTTTGAAACAAAGACGTTTGTTTGGCTCTTTGGACAGCAGAAAAGAGATAAGACTCCAGTGTGACTGGAGGAGATACTTGATATTTGATGGAGATCTTGGCATGTCAGGCCAGTAAGTTCTTGCTTTTTTCTCAGGGTCAGATCGAAACAAAGAGAATATTATTTCCTCTGTATTGCCATCTGTCATCGACTGGTAAGTTCCTTATGTCAATCGTGTTTGGAGCAAAGTCGTTTGTTTGTCTCTTTGGACAGTAGGAAAGAGGTAAGACTCCAGTATGACTGGAGGAGATACTTGATATTTGATGGAGATCTTGGCATGTCAGGCCAGTAAATTCTTGCTTTTTTCTCAGGGTCAGGGCGAAACAAAGAGAAACAAAGAGATAAGACTCCAGTGTGACTGGAGGAGATACTTGATATTTGATGGAGATCTTGGCATGTCAGGCCAGTAAGATCTTGCGTTTTTTCCCAGGGTTAGGTCGAAACAAAGAGAATACGATTTCCTCTGTATTGCCATCTGTCAACGACTGGTAAATTACTTTTGTCAATCGTGTTTGGAGCAAAGTCGTTTGTTTGTCTCTTTGGACAGTAGAAAAGAGATAAGACTCCAGTATGACTGGAGGAGATACTTGATATTTGATGGAGAACTTGGCATGTCAGGCCAGTAAGTTCTTGCGTTTTTTCCCAGGGTTAGGTCGAAACAAAGCGAATACGATTTCCTCTGTATTGCCATCTGTCAACGACTGGTAAATTACTTTTGTCAATCGTGTTTGGAGCAAAGTCGTTTGTTTGTCTCTTTGGACAGTAGGAAAGAGATAAGACTCCAGTATGACTGGAGGAGATACTTGATATTTGATGGAGATCTTGGCATGTCAGGCCAGTAAGTTCTTGCTTTTTTCTCAGGGTCAGGGCGAAACAAAGAGAAACAAAGAGTTAAGACTCCAGTGTGACTGGAGGAGATACTTGATATTTGAGGGAAATCTTGGCATGTCAGGCCAGTAAGATCTTGCGTTTTTTCCCAGGGTTAGGTCGAAACAAAGCGAATACGATTTCCTCTGTATTGCCATCTGTCAACGACTGGTAAATTACTTTTGTCAATCGTGTTTGGAGCAAAGTCGTTTGTTTGTCTCTTTGGACAGTAGAAAAGAGATAAGACTCCAGTATGACTGGAGGAGATACTTGATATTTGATGGAGATCTTGGCATGTCAGGCCAGTAAGTTCTTGCTTTTTTCTCAGGGTCAGGTCGAAACAAAGCGAATACGATTTCCTCTGTATTGCCATATATCAAAGTCTTTCAAATATTTTTAATCACTCTTAAGGAGGTTTCCAACCGGCATGTGAAACAAAAAAGCAAATCTTACGCATTGGTGGTATAGTGGTGAGCAGAGCTGCCTTCCAAGCAGTTGACCTGGGTTCGATTCCTAGCCAATGCATGCTCTTTAGCTCAAGTTGTGGTTTGAACAGCCATCTAGGGATCCTGGTAAGTTCCTTATGTCAATCGTGTTTGAAACAAAGACGTTTGTTTGGCTCTTTGGACAGCAGAAAAGAGATAAGACTCCAGTGTGACTGGAGGAGATACTTGATGTTTGATGGAGATCTTGGCATGTCAGGCCAGTAAGTTCTTGCTTTTTTCTCAGGGTCAGATCGAAACAAAGAGAATATTATTTCCTCTGTATTGCCATCTGTCATCGACTGGTAAATTACTTTTGTCAATCGTGTTTGGAGCAAAGTCGTTTGTTTGTCTCTTTGGACAGTAGGAAAGAGGTAAGACTCCAGTATGACTGGAGGAGATACTTGATATTTGATGGAGATCTTGGCATGTCAGGCCAGTAAATTCTTGCTTTTTTCTCAGGGTCAGGGCGAAACAAAGAGAAACAAAGAGATTAGACTCCAGTGTGACTGGAGGAGATACTTGATATTTGATGGAGATCTTGGCATATCAGGCCAGTAAGTTCTTGCGTTTTTCCCAGGGTCAGATCGAAACAAAGAGAATATTATTTCCTCTGTATTGCCATCTGTCAACGACTGGTAAATTACTTTTGTCAATCGTGTTTGGAGCAAAGTCGTTTGTTTGTCTCTTTGGACAGTAGGAAAGAGATAAGACTCCAGTATGACTGGAGGAGATACTTGATATTTGATGGAGATCTTGGCATGTCAGGCCAGTAAGTTCTTGCTTTTTTCTAAGGGTCAGGGCGAAACAAAGAGAAACAAAGAGTTAAGACTCCAGTGTGACTGGAGGAGATACTTGATATTTGATGGAGATCTTGGCATGTCAGGCCAGTAAGATCTTGCGTTTTTTCCCAGGGTTAGGTCAAAACAAAGCGAATACGATTTCCTCTGTATTGCCATCTGTCAACGACTGGTAAATTACTTTTGTCAATCGTGTTTGGAGCAAAGTCGTTTGTTTGTCTCTTTGGACAGTAGAAAAGAGATAAGACTCCAGTATGACTGGAGGAGATACTTGATATTTGATGGAGATCTTGGCATGTCAGGCCAGTAAGTTCTTGCTTTTTTCTCAGGGTCAGGTCGAAACAAAGCGAATACGATTTCCTCTGTATTGCCATATATCAAAGTCTTTCAAATATTTTTAATCACTCTTAAGGAGGTTTCCAACCGGCATGTGAAACAAAAAAAGCAAATCTTACGCATTGGTGGTATAGTGGTGAGCATAGCTGCCTTCCAAGCAGTTGACCTGGGTTCGATTCCCAGCCAATGCATGCTCTTTAGCTCAAGTTGTGGTTTGAACAGCCATCTAGGGATCCTGGTAAGTTCCTTATGTCAATCGTGTTTGAAACAAAGACGTTTGTTTGGCTCTTTGGACAGCAGAAAAGAGATAAGACTCCAGTGTGACTGGAGGAGATACTTGATATTTGATGGAGATCTTGGCATGTCAGGCCAGTAAGTTCTTGCTTTTTTCTCAGGGTCAGATCGAAACAAAGAGAATATTATTTTCTCTGTATTGCCATCTGTCATCGACTGGTAAGTTCCTTATGTCAATCGTGTTTGGAGCAAAGTCGTTTGTTTGTCTCTTTGGACAGTAGGAAAGAGGTAAGACTCCAGTATGACTGGAGGAGATACTTGATATTTGATGGAGATCTTGGCATGTCAGGCCAGTAAATTCTTGCTTTTTTCTCAGGGTCAGGGCGAAACAAAGAGAAACAAAGAGATAAGACTCCAGTGTGACTGGAGGAGATACTTGATATTTGATGGAGATCTTGGCATGTCAGGCCAGTAAGTTCTTGCGTTTTTCCCAGGGTCAGATCGAAACAAAGAGAATATTATTTCCTCTGTATTGCCATCTGTCAACGACTGGTAAATTACTTTTGTCAGTCGTGTTTGGAGCAAAGTCATTTGTTTGTCTCTTTGGACAGTAGGAAAGAGATAAGACTCCAGTATGACTGGAGGAGATACTTGATATTTGATGGAGATCTTGGCATGTCAGGCCAGTAAGTTCTTGCTTTTTTCTCAGGGTCAGGGCGAAACAAAGAGAAACAAAGAGATAAGACTCCAGTGTGACTGGAGGAGATACTTGATATTTGATGGAGATCTTGGCATGTCAGGCCAGTAAGTTCTTGCGTTTTTTCCCAGGGTCAGGTCGAAACAAAAGCGAATACGATTTCCTCTGTATTGTCATCTGTCAACGACTGGTAAATTACTTTTGTCAATCGTGTTTGGAGCAAAGTCGTTTGTTTGTCTCTTTGGACAGTAGGAAAGAGATAAGACTCCAGTATGACTGGAGGAGATACTTGATATTTGATGGAGATCTTGGCATGTCAGGCCAGTAAGTTCTTGCTTTTTTCTCAGGGTCAGGGCGAAACAAAGAGAAACAAAGAGTTAAGACTCCAGTGTGACTGGAGGAGATACTTGATATTTGACGGAGATCTTGGCATGTCAGGCCAGTAAGATCTTGCGTTTTTTCCCAGGGTTAGGTCGAAACAAAGCGAATACGATTTCCTGTGTATTGCCATCTGTCAACGACTGGTAAATTACTTTTGTCAATCGTGTTTGGAGCAAAGTCGTTTGTTTGTCTCTTTGGACAGTAGAAAAGAGATAAGACTCCAGTATGACTGGAGGAGATACTTGATATTTGATGGAGATCTTGGCATGTCAGGCCAGTAAGTTCTTGCTTTTTTCTCAGGGTCAGGTCGAAACAAAGCGAATACGATTTCCTCTGTATTGCCATATATCAAAGTCTTTCAAATATTTTTAATCACTCTTAAGGAGGTTTCCAACCGGCATGTGAAACAAAAAAAGCAAATCTTATGCATTGGTGGTATAGTGGTGAGCATAGCTGCCTTCCAAGCAGTTGACCTGGGTTCGATTCCCAGCCAATACATGCTCTTTAGCTCAAGTTGTGGTTTGAACAGCCATCTAGGGATCCTGGTAAGTTCCTTATGTCAATCGTGTTTGAAACAAAGACGTTTGTTTGGCTCTTTGGACAGCAGAAAAGAGATAAGACTCCAGTGTGACTGGAGGAGATACTTGATATTTGATGGAGATCTTGGCATGTCAGGCCAGTAAGTTCTTGCTTTTTTCTCAGGGTCAGATCGAAACAAAGAGAATATTATTTCCTCTGTATTGCCATCTGTCATCGACTGGTAAGTTCCTTATGTCAATCGTGTTTGGAGCAAAGTCGTTTGTTTGTCTCTTTGGACAGTAGGAAAGAGGTAAGACTCCAGTATGACTGGAGGAGATACTTGATATTTGATGGAGATCTTGGCATGTCAGGCCAGTAAATTCTTGCTTTTTTCTCAGGGTCAGGGCGAAACAAAGAGAAACAAAGAGATAAGACTCCAGTGTGACTGGAGGAGATACTTGATATTTGATGGAGATCTTGGCATGTCAGGCCAGTAAGTTCTTGCGTTTTTCCCAGGGTCAGATCGAAACAAAGAGAATATTATTTCCTCTGTATTGCCATCTGTCAACGACTGGTAAATTACTTTTGTCAATCGTGTTTGGAGCAAAGTCGTTTGTTTGTCTCTTTGGACAGTAGGAAAGAGATAAGACTCCAGTATGACTGGAGGAGATACTTGATATTTGATGGAGATCTTGGCATGTCAGGCCAGTAAGTTCTTGCTTTTTTCTCAGGGTCAGGGCGAAACAAAGAGAAACAAAGAGATAAGACTCCAGTGTGACTGGAGGAGATACTTGATATTTGATGGAGATCTTGGCATGTCAGGCCAGTAAGTTCTTGCGTTTTTTCCCAGGGTCAGGTCGAAACAAAAGCGAATACGATTTCCTCTGTATTGCCATCTGTCAACGACTGGTAAATTACTTTTGTCAATCGTGTTTGGAGCAAAGTCGTTTGTTTGTCTCTTTGGACAGTAGGAAAGAGATAAGACTCCAGTATGACTGGAGGAGATACTTGATATTTGATGGAGATCTTGGCATGTCAGGCCAGTAAGTTCTTGCTTTTTTCTCAGGGTCAGGGCGAAACAAAGAGAAACAAAGAGTTAAGACTCCAGTGTGACTGGAGGAGATACTTGATATTTGATGGAGATCTTGGCATGTCAGGCCAGTAAGATCTTGCGTTTTTTCCCAGGGTTAGGTCGAAACAAAGCGAATACGATTTCCTGTGTATTGCCATCTGTCAACGACTGGTAAATTACTTTTGTCAATCGTGTTTGGAGCAAAGTCGTTTGTTTGTCTCTTTGGACAGTAGAAAAGAGTTAAGACTCCAGTGTGACTGGAGGAGATACTTGATATTTGATGGAGATCTTGGCATGTCAGGCCAGTAAGTTCTTGCTTTTTTCTCAGGGTCAGGTCGAAACAAAGCGAATACGATTTCCTCTGTATTGCCATATATCAAAGTCTTTCAAATATTTTTAATCACTCTTAAGGAGGTTTCCAACCGGCATGTGAAACAAAAAAAGCAAATCTTATGCATTGGTGGTATAGTGGTGAGCATAGCTGCCTTCCAAGCAGTTGACCTGGGTTCGATTCCCAGCCAATGCATGCTCTTTAGCTCAAGTTGTGGTTTGAACAGCCATCTAGGGATCCTGGTAAGTTCCTTATGTCAATCGTGTTTGAAACAAAGACGTTTGTTTGGCTCTTTGGACAGCAGAAAAGAGATAAGACTCCAGTGTGACTGGAGGAGATACTTGATATTTGATGGAGATCTTGGCATGTCAGGCCAGTAAGTTCTTGCGTTTTTTCCCAGGGTCAGGTCGAAACAAAAGCGAATACGATTTCCTCTGTATTGCCATCTGTCAACGACTGGTAAATTACTTTTGTCAATCGTGTTTGGAGCAAAGTCGTTTGTTTGTCTCTTTGGACAGTAGGAAAGAGATAAGACTCCAGTATGACTGGAGGAGATACTTGATATTTGATGGAGATCTTGGCATGTCAGGCCAGTAAGTTCTTGCTTTTTTCTCAGGGTCAGGGCGAAACAAAGAGAAACAAAGAGATAAGACTCCAGTGTGACTGGAGGAGATACTTGATATTTGATGGAGATCTTGGCATGTCAGGCCAGTAAGTTCTTGCGTTTTTTCCCAGGGTCAGGTCGAAACAAAAGCGAATACGATTTCCTCTGTATTGCCATCTGTCAACGACTGGTAAATTACTTTTGTCAATCGTGTTTGGAGCAAAGTCGTTTGTTTGTCTCTTTGGACAGTAGGAAAGAGATAAGACTCCAGTATGACTGGAGGAGATACTTGATATTTGATGGAGATCTTGGCATGTCAGGCCAGTAAGTTCTTGCTTTTTTCTCAGGGTCAGGGCGAAACAAAGAGAAACAAAGAGTTAAGACTCCAGTGTGACTGGAGGAGATACTTGATATTTGATGGAGATCTTGGCATGTCAGGCCAGTAAGATCTTGCGTTTTTTCCCAGGGTTAGGTCGAAACAAAGCGAATACGATTTCCTGTGTATTGCCATCTGTCAACGACTGGTAAATTACTTTTGTCAATCGTGTTTGGAGCAAAGTCGTTTGTTTGTCTCTTTGGACAGTAGAAAAGAGTTAAGACTCCAGTGTGACTGGAGGAGATACTTGATATTTGATGGAGATCTTGGCATGTCAGGCCAGTAAGTTCTTGCTTTTTTCTCAGGGTCAGGTCGAAACAAAGCGAATACGATTTCCTCTGTATTGCCATATATCAAAGTCTTTCAAATATTTTTAATCACTCTTAAGGAGGTTTCCAACCGGCATGTGAAACAAAAAAAGCAAATCTTATGCATTGGTGGTATAGTGGTGAGCATAGCTGCCTTCCAAGCAGTTGACCTGGGTTCGATTCCCAGCCAATGCATGCTCTTTAGCTCAAGTTGTGGTTTGAACAGCCATCTAGGGATCCTGGTAAGTTCCTTATGTCAATCGTGTTTGGAGCAAAGTCGTTTGTTTGTCTCTTTGGACAGTAGGAAAGAGGTAAGACTCCAGTATGACTGGAGGAGATACTTGATATTTGATGGAGATCTTGGCATGTCAGGCCAGTAAATTCTTGCTTTTTTCTCAGGGTCAGGGCGAAACAAAGAGAAACAAAGAGATAAGACTCCAGTGTGACTGGAGGAGATACTTGATATTTGATGGAGATCTTGGCATGTCAGGCCAGTAAGTTCTTGCGTTTTTCCCAGGGTCAGATCGAAACAAAGAGAATATTATTTCCTCTGTATTGCCATCTGTCAACGACTGGTAAATTACTTTTGTCAGTCGTGTTTGGAGCAAAGTCATTTGTTTGTCTCTTTGGACAGTAGGAAAGAGATAAGACTCCAGTATGACTGGAGGAGATACTTGATATTTGATGGAGATCTTGGCATGTCAGGCCAGTAAGTTCTTGCTTTTTTCTCAGGGTCAGGGCGAAACAAAGAGAAACAAAGAGATAAGACTCCAGTGTGACTGGAGGAGATACTTGATATTTGATGGAGATCTTGGCATGTCAGGCCAGTAAGTTCTTGCGTTTTTTCCCAGGGTCAGGTCGAAACAAAAGCGAATACGATTTCCTCTGTATTGTCATCTGTCAACGACTGGTAAATTACTTTTGTCAATCGTGTTTGGAGCAAAGTCGTTTGTTTGTCTCTTTGGACAGTAGGAAAGAGATAAGACTCCAGTATGACTGGAGGAGATACTTGATATTTGATGGAGATCTTGGCATGTCAGGCCAGTAAGTTCTTGCTTTTTTCTCAGGGTCAGGGCGAAACAAAGAGAAACAAAGAGTTAAGACTCCAGTGTGACTGGAGGAGATACTTGATATTTGACGGAGATCTTGGCATGTCAGGCCAGTAAGATCTTGCGTTTTTTCCCAGGGTTAGGTCGAAACAAAGCGAATACGATTTCCTGTGTATTGCCATCTGTCAACGACTGGTAAATTACTTTTGTCAATCGTGTTTGGAGCAAAGTCGTTTGTTTGTCTCTTTGGACAGTAGAAAAGAGATAAGACTCCAGTATGACTGGAGGAGATACTTGATATTTGATGGAGATCTTGGCATGTCAGGCCAGTAAGTTCTTGCTTTTTTCTCAGGGTCAGGTCGAAACAAAGCGAATACGATTTCCTCTGTATTGCCATATATCAAAGTCTTTCAAATATTTTTAATCACTCTTAAGGAGGTTTCCAACCGGCATGTGAAACAAAAAAAGCAAATCTTATGCATTGGTGGTATAGTGGTGAGCATAGCTGCCTTCCAAGCAGTTGACCTGGGTTCGATTCCCAGCCAATACATGCTCTTTAGCTCAAGTTGTGGTTTGAACAGCCATCTAGGGATCCTGGTAAGTTCCTTATGTCAATCGTGTTTGAAACAAAGACGTTTGTTTGGCTCTTTGGACAGCAGAAAAGAGATAAGACTCCAGTGTGACTGGAGGAGATACTTGATATTTGATGGAGATCTTGGCATGTCAGGCCAGTAAGTTCTTGCTTTTTTCTCAGGGTCAGATCGAAACAAAGAGAATATTATTTCCTCTGTATTGCCATCTGTCATCGACTGGTAAGTTCCTTATGTCAATCGTGTTTGGAGCAAAGTCGTTTGTTTGTCTCTTTGGACAGTAGGAAAGAGGTAAGACTCCAGTATGACTGGAGGAGATACTTGATATTTGATGGAGATCTTGGCATGTCAGGCCAGTAAATTCTTGCTTTTTTCTCAGGGTCAGGGCGAAACAAAGAGAAACAAAGAGATAAGACTCCAGTGTGACTGGAGGAGATACTTGATATTTGATGGAGATCTTGGCATGTCAGGCCAGTAAGTTCTTGCGTTTTTCCCAGGGTCAGATCGAAACAAAGAGAATATTATTTCCTCTGTATTGCCATCTGTCAACGACTGGTAAATTACTTTTGTCAATCGTGTTTGGAGCAAAGTCGTTTGTTTGTCTCTTTGGACAGTAGGAAAGAGATAAGACTCCAGTATGACTGGAGGAGATACTTGATATTTGATGGAGATCTTGGCATGTCAGGCCAGTAAGTTCTTGCTTTTTTCTCAGGGTCAGGGCGAAACAAAGAGAAACAAAGAGATAAGACTCCAGTGTGACTGGAGGAGATACTTGATATTTGATGGAGATCTTGGCATGTCAGGCCAGTAAGTTCTTGCGTTTTTTCCCAGGGTCAGGTCGAAACAAAAGCGAATACGATTTCCTCTGTATTGCCATCTGTCAACGACTGGTAAATTACTTTTGTCAATCGTGTTTGGAGCAAAGTCGTTTGTTTGTCTCTTTGGACAGTAGGAAAGAGATAAGACTCCAGTATGACTGGAGGAGATACTTGATATTTGATGGAGATCTTGGCATGTCAGGCCAGTAAGTTCTTGCTTTTTTCTCAGGGTCAGGGCGAAACAAAGAGAAACAAAGAGTTAAGACTCCAGTGTGACTGGAGGAGATACTTGATATTTGATGGAGATCTTGGCATGTCAGGCCAGTAAGATCTTGCGTTTTTTCCCAGGGTTAGGTCGAAACAAAGCGAATACGATTTCCTGTGTATTGCCATCTGTCAACGACTGGTAAATTACTTTTGTCAATCGTGTTTGGAGCAAAGTCGTTTGTTTGTCTCTTTGGACAGTAGAAAAGAGTTAAGACTCCAGTGTGACTGGAGGAGATACTTGATATTTGATGGAGATCTTGGCATGTCAGGCCAGTAAGTTCTTGCTTTTTTCTCAGGGTCAGGTCGAAACAAAGCGAATACGATTTCCTCTGTATTGCCATATATCAAAGTCTTTCAAATATTTTTAATCACTCTTAAGGAGGTTTCCAACCGGCATGTGAAACAAAAAAAGCAAATCTTATGCATTGGTGGTATAGTGGTGAGCATAGCTGCCTTCCAAGCAGTTGACCTGGGTTCGATTCCCAGCCAATGCATGCTCTTTAGCTCAAGTTGTGGTTTGAACAGCCATCTAGGGATCCTGGTAAGTTCCTTATGTCAATCGTGTTTGAAACAAAGACGTTTGTTTGGCTCTTTGGACAGCAGAAAAGAGATAAGACTCCAGTGTGACTGGAGGAGATACTTGATATTTGATGGAGATCTTGGCATGTCAGGCCAGTAAGTTCTTGCGTTTTTTCCCAGGGTCAGGTCGAAACAAAAGCGAATACGATTTCCTCTGTATTGCCATCTGTCAACGACTGGTAAATTACTTTTGTCAATCGTGTTTGGAGCAAAGTCGTTTGTTTGTCTCTTTGGACAGTAGGAAAGAGATAAGACTCCAGTATGACTGGAGGAGATACTTGATATTTGATGGAGATCTTGGCATGTCAGGCCAGTAAGTTCTTGCTTTTTTCTCAGGGTCAGGGCGAAACAAAGAGAAACAAAGAGATAAGACTCCAGTGTGACTGGAGGAGATACTTGATATTTGATGGAGATCTTGGCATGTCAGGCCAGTAAGTTCTTGCGTTTTTTCCCAGGGTCAGGTCGAAACAAAAGCGAATACGATTTCCTCTGTATTGCCATCTGTCAACGACTGGTAAATTACTTTTGTCAATCGTGTTTGGAGCAAAGTCGTTTGTTTGTCTCTTTGGACAGTAGGAAAGAGATAAGACTCCAGTATGACTGGAGGAGATACTTGATATTTGATGGAGATCTTGGCATGTCAGGCCAGTAAGTTCTTGCTTTTTTCTCAGGGTCAGGGCGAAACAAAGAGAAACAAAGAGTTAAGACTCCAGTGTGACTGGAGGAGATACTTGATATTTGATGGAGATCTTGGCATGTCAGGCCAGTAAGATCTTGCGTTTTTTCCCAGGGTTAGGTCGAAACAAAGCGAATACGATTTCCTGTGTATTGCCATCTGTCAACGACTGGTAAATTACTTTTGTCAATCGTGTTTGGAGCAAAGTCGTTTGTTTGTCTCTTTGGACAGTAGAAAAGAGTTAAGACTCCAGTGTGACTGGAGGAGATACTTGATATTTGATGGAGATCTTGGCATGTCAGGCCAGTAAGTTCTTGCTTTTTTCTCAGGGTCAGGTCGAAACAAAGCGAATACGATTTCCTCTGTATTGCCATATATCAAAGTCTTTCAAATATTTTTAATCACTCTTAAGGAGGTTTCCAACCGGCATGTGAAACAAAAAAAGCAAATCTTATGCATTGGTGGTATAGTGGTGAGCATAGCTGCCTTCCAAGCAGTTGACCTGGGTTCGATTCCCAGCCAATGCATGCTCTTTAGCTCAAGTTGTGGTTTGAACAGCCATCTAGGGATCCTGGTAAGTTCCTTATGTCAATCGTGTTTGAAACAAAGACGTTTGTTTGGCTCTTTGGACAGCAGAAAAGAGATAAGACTCCAGTGTGACTGGAGGAGATACTTGATATTTGATGGAGATCTTGGCATGTCAGGCCAGTAAGTTCTTGCGTTTTTTCCCAGGGTCAGGTCGAAACAAAAGCGAATACGATTTCCTCTGTATTGCCATCTGTCAACGACTGGTAAATTACTTTTGTCAATCGTGTTTGGAGCAAAGTCGTTTGTTTGTCTCTTTGGACAGTAGGAAAGAGATAAGACTCCAGTATGACTGGAGGAGATACTTGATATTTGATGGAGATCTTGGCATGTCAGGCCAGTAAATTCTTGCTTTTTTCTCAGGGTCAGGGCGAAACAAAGAGAAACAAAGAGATAAGACTCCAGTGTGACTGGAGGAGATACTTGATATTTGATGGAGATCTTGGCATGTCAGGCCAGTAAGTTCTTGCGTTTTTCCCAGGGTCAGATCGAAACAAAGAGAATATTATTTCCTCTGTATTGCCATCTGTCAACGACTGGTAAATTACTTTTGTCAATCGTGTTTGGAGCAAAGTCGTTTGTTTGTCTCTTTGGACAGTAGGAAAGAGATAAGACTCCAGTATGACTGGAGGAGATACTTGATATTTGATGGAGATCTTGGCATGACAGGCCAGTAAGTTCTTGCTTTTTTCTCAGGGTCGGGGCGAAACAAAGAGAAACAAAGAGTTAAGACTCCAGTGTGACTGGAGGAGATACTTGATATTTGATGGAGATCTTGGCATGTCAGGCCAGTAAGTTCTTGCTTTTTTCTCAGGGTCAGGTCGAAACAAAGCGAATACGATTTCCTCTGTATTGCCATATATCAAAGTCTTTCAAATATTTTTAATCACTCTTAAGGAGGTTTCCAACCGGCATGTGAAACAAAAAAAGCAAATCTTATGCATTGGTGGTATAGTGGTGAGCATAGCTGCCTTCCAAGCAGTTGACCTGGGTTCGATTCCCAGCCAATGCATGCTCTTTAGCTCAAGTTGTGGTTTGAACAGCCATCTAGGGATCCTGGTAAGTTCCTTATGTCAATCGTGTTTGAAACAAAGACGTTTGTTTGGCTCTTTGGACAGCAGAAAAGAGATAAGACTCCAGTGTGACTGGAGGAGATACTTGATATTTGATGGAGATCTTGGCATGTCAGGCCAGTAAGTTCTTGCGTTTTTTCCCAGGGTCAGGTCGAAACAAAAGCGAATACGATTTCCTCTGTATTGCCATCTGTCAACGACTGGTAAATTACTTTTGTCAATCGTGTTTGGAGCAAAGTCGTTTGTTTGTCTCTTTGGACAGTAGGAAAGAGATAAGACTCCAGTATGACTGGAGGAAATACTTGATATTTGATGGAGATCTTGGCATGTCAGGCCAGTAAGTTCTTGCTTTTTTCTCAGGGTCAGGGCGAAACAAAGAGAAACAAAGAGTTAAGACTCCAGTGTGACTGGAGGAGATACTTGATATTTGATGGAGATCTTGGCATGTCAGGCCAGTAAGATCTTGCGTTTTTTCCCAGGGTTAGGTCGAAACAAAGCGAATACGATTTCCTGTGTATTGCCATCTGTCAACGACTGGTAAATTACTTTTGTCAATCGTGTTTGGAGCAAAGTCGTTTGTTTGTCTCTTTGGACAGTAGAAAAGAGATAAGACTCCAGTATGACTGGAGGAGATACTTGATATTTGATGGAGATCTTGGCATGTCAGGCCAGTAAGTTCTTGCTTTTTTTTCAGGGTCAGGTCGAAACAAAGCGAATACGATTTCCTCTGTATTGCCATATATCAAAGTCTTTCAAATATTTTTAATCACTCTTAAGGAGGTTTCCAACCGGCATGTGAAACAAAAAAAGCAAATCTTATGCATTGGTGGTATAGTGGTGAGCATAGCTGCCTTCCAAGCAGTTGACCTGGGTTCGATTCCCAGCCAATGCATGCTCTTTAGCTCAAGTTGTGGTTTGAACAGCCATCTAGGGATCCTGGTAAGTTCCTTATGTCAATCGTGTTTGAAACAAAGACGTTTGTTTGGCTCTTTGGACAGCAGAAAAGAGATAAGACTCCAGTGTGACTGGAGGAGATACTTGATATTTGATGGAGATCTTGGCATGTCAGGCCAGTAAGTTCTTGCTTTTTTCTCAGGGTCAGATCGAAACAAAGAGAATATTATTTCCTCTGTATTGCCATCTGTCATCGACTGGTAAATTACTTTTGTCAATCGTGTTTGGAGCAAAGTCGTTTGTTTGTCTCTTTGGACAGTAGGAAAGAGGTAAGACTCCAGTATGACTGGAGGAGATACTTGATATTTGATGGAGATCTTGGCATGTCAGGCCAGTAAATTCTTGCTTTTTTCTCAGGGTCAGGGCGAAACAAAGAGAAACAAAGAGATAAGACTCCAGTGTGACTGGAGGAGATACTTGATATTTGATGGAGATCTTGGCATGTCAGGCCAGTAAGTTCTTGCGTTTTTCCCAGGGTCAGATCGAAACAAAGAGAATATTATTTCCTCTGTATTGCCATCTGTCAACGACTGGTAAATTACTTTTGTCAATCGTGTTTGGAGCAAAGTCGTTTGTTTGTCTCTTTGGACAGTAGGAAAGAGATAAGACTCCAGTATGACTGGAGGAGATACTTGATATTTGATGGAGATCTTGGCATGTCAGGCCAGTAAGTTCTTGCTTTTTTCTCAGGGTCGGGGCGAAACAAAGAGAAACAAAGAGTTAAGACTCCAGTGTGACTGGAGGAGATACTTGATATTTGATGGAGATCTTGGCATGTCAGGCCAGTAAGATCTTGCGTTTTTTCCCAGGGTTAGGTCGAAACAAAGCGAATACGATTTCCTCTGTATTGCCATCTGTCAACGACTGGTAAATTACTTTTGTCAATCGTGTTTGGAGCAAAGTCGTTTGTTTGTCTCTTTGGACAGTAGAAAAGAGATAAGACTCCAGTATGACTGGAGGAGATACTTGATATTTGATGGAGATCTTGGCATGTCAGGCCAGTAAGTTCTTGCTTTTTTCTCAGGGTCAGGTCGAAACAAAGCGAATACGATTTCCTCTGTATTGCCATATATCAAAGTCTTTCAAATATTTTTAATCACTCTTAAGGAGGTTTCCAACCGGCATGTGAAACAAAAAAAGCAAATCTTACGCATTGGTGGTATAGTGGTGAGCATAGCTGCCTTCCAAGCAGTTGACCTGGGTTCGATTCCCAGCCAATGCATGCTCTTTAGCTCAAGTTGTGGTTTGAACAGCCATCTAGGGATCCTGGTAAGTTCCTTATGTCAATCGTGTTTGAAACAAAGACGTTTGTTTGGCTCTTTGGACAGCAGAAAAGAGATAAGACTCCAGTGTGACTGGAGGAGATACTTGATATTTGATGGAGATCTTGGCATGTCAGGCCAGTAAGTTCTTGCTTTTTTCTCAGGGTCAGATCGAAACAAAGAGAATATTATTTCCTCTGTATTGCCATCTGTCATCGACTGGTAAGTTCCTTATGTCAATCGTGTTTGGAGCAAAGTCGTTTGTTTGTCTCTTTGGACAGTAGGAAAGAGGTAAGACTCCAGTATGACTGGAGGAGATACTTGATATTTGATGGAGATCTTGGCATGTCAGGCCAGTAAATTCTTGCTTTTTTCTCAGGGTCAGGGCGAAACAAAGAGAAACAAAGAGATAAGACTCCAGTGTGACTGGAGGAGATACTTGATATTTGATGGAGATCTTGGCATGTCAGGCCAGTAAGTTCTTGCGTTTTTCCCAGGGTCAGATCGAAACAAAGAGAATATTATTTCCTCTGTATTGCCATCTGTCAACGACTGGTAAATTACTTTTGTCAATCGTGTTTGAAGCAAAGTCGTTTGTTTGTCTCTTTGGACAGTAGGAAAGAGATAAGACTCCAGTATGACTGGAGGAGATACTTGATATTTGATGGAGATCTTGGCATGTCAGGCCAGTAAGTTCTTGCTTTTTTCTCAGGGTCAGATCGAAACAAAGAGAATATTATTTCCTCTGTATTGCCATCTGTCATCGACTGGTAAGTTCCTTATGTCAATCGTGTTTGGAGCAAAGTCGTTTGTTTGTCTCTTTGGACAGTAGGAAAGAGGTAAGACTCCAGTATGACTGGAGGAGATACTTGATATTTGATGGAGATCTTGGCATGTCAGGCCAGTAAATTCTTGTTTTTTTCTCAGGGTCAGGGCGAAACAAAGAGAAACAAAGAGATAAGACTCCAGTGTGACTGGAGGAGATACTTGATATTTGATGGAGATCTTGGCATGTCAGGCCAGTAAGATCTTGCGTTTTTTCCCAGGGTTAGGTCGAAACAAAGCGAATACGATTTCCTCTGTATTGCCATCTGTCAACGACTGGTAAATTACTTTTGTCAATCGTGTTTGGAGCAAAGTCGTTTGTTTGTCTCTTTGGACAGTAGAAAAGAGATAAGACTCCAGTATGACTGGAGGAGATACTTGATATTTGATGGAGATCTTGGCATGTCAGGCCAGTAAGTTCTTGCTTTTTTCTCAGGGTCAGGTCGAAACAAAGCGAATACGATTTCCTCTGTATTGCCATATATCAAAGTCTTTCAAATATTTTTAATCACTCTTAAGGAGGTTTCCAACCGGCATGTGAAACAAAAAAAGCAAATCTTACGCATTGGTGGTATAGTGGTGAGCATAGCTGCCTTCCAAGCAGTTGACCTGGGTTCGATTCCCAGCCAATGCATGCTCTTTAGCTCAAGTTGTGGTTTGAACAGCCATCTAGGGATCCTGGTAAGTTCCTTATGTCAATCGTGTTTGAAACAAAGACGTTTGTTTGGCTCTTTGGACAGCAGAAAAGAGATAAGACTCCTGTGTGACTGGAGGAGATACTTGATATTTGATGGAGATCTTGGCATGTCAGGCCAGTAAGTTCTTGCTTTTTTCTCAGGGTCAGATCGAAACAAAGAGAATATTATTTTCTCTGTATTGCCATCTGTCATCGACTGGTAAGTTCCTTATGTCAATCGTGTTTGGAGCAAAGTCGTTTGTTTGTCTCTTTGGACAGTAGGAAAGAGGTAAGACTCCAGTATGACTGGAGGAGATACTTGATATTTGATGGAGATCTTGGCATGTCAGGCCAGTAAATTCTTGCTTTTTTCTCAGGGTCAGGGCGAAACAAAGAGAAACAAAGAGATAAGACTCCAGTGTGACTGGAGGAGATACTTGATATTTGATGGAGATCTTGGCATGTCAGGCCAGTAAGTTCTTGCGTTTTTCCCAGGGTCAGATCGAAACAAAGAGAATATTATTTCCTCTGTATTGCCATCTGTCAACGACTGGTAAATTACTTTTGTCAGTCGTGTTTGGAGCAAAGTCATTTGTTTGTCTCTTTGGACAGTAGGAAAGAGATAAGACTCCAGTATGACTGGAGGAGATACTTGATATTTGATGGAGATCTTGGCATGTCAGGCCAGTAAGATCTTGCGTTTTTTCCCAGGGTTAGGTCGAAACAAAGCGAATACGATTTCCTGTGTATTGCCATCTGTCAACGACTGGTAAATTACTTTTGTCAATCGTGTTTGGAGCAAAGTCGTTTGTTTGTCTCTTTGGACAGTAGAAAAGAGATAAGACTCCAGTATGACTGGAGGAGATACTTGATATTTGATGGAGATCTTGGCATGTCAGGCCAGTAAGTTCTTGCTTTTTTCTCAGGGTCAGGTCGAAACAAAGCGAATACGATTTCCTCTGTATTGCCATATATCAAAGTCTTTCAAATATTTTTAATCACTCTTAAGGAGGTTTCCAACCGGCATGTGAAACAAAAAAAGCAAATTTTATGCATTGGTGGTATAGTGGTGAGCATAGCTGCCTTCCAAGCAGTTGACCTGGGTTCGATTCCCAGCCAATGCATGCTCTTTAGCTCAAGTTGTGGTTTGAACAGCCATCTAAGGATCCTGGTAAGTTCCTTATGTCAATCGTGTTTGAAACAAAGACGTTTGTTTGGCTCTTTGGACAGCAGAAAAGAGATAAGACTCCAGTGTGACTGGAGGAGATACTTGATATTTGATGGAGATCTTGGCATGTCAGGCCAGTAAGTTCTTGCGTTTTTTCCCAGGGTCAGGTCGAAACAAAAGCGAATACGATTTCCTCTGTATTGCCATCTGTCAACGACTGGTAAATTACTTTTGTCAATCGTGTTTGGAGC